>JBBPKJ010001392.1:0-11070 GCA_038089195.1 Brasilioporus rufonigricans | reverse complement strand
GTCCAAGGCAGGATGTTATGGGGGCCGAGATGTTGCTTGCACACGTACGAGTAGATGCTCTGCACCGCAAGTACGACGTGCTATGATGCTCAATGCACTTTGACCCGACATAGCAGCCTGTAATCTAAAGGACCACGAGGTGATCGTCTGGCGAGTGGACGATTCAGTGTGATTATTGATTAGCAGTGACAGCACGCGATGAGTGCCTGTACCACACGACGTAGCTTATTTTGTAGGGGCTCTTTAGAGCTTGCGCCCTCTCAAATCGATGTCCGTGGTTTGGCGCTCCATCACTCGTCTCTCTCTTGCATCACATATATCTCAACTACCGCCATTCGAGAGTCCTTTAGTTCGTTCATCCTTGGCCACTTTGATGGTGCAGACCAGGCGAGCGACTCGGCGGGCGGCCCAAGACGAATCAGTGGGCCTCAAACCACCGACCGAAGGAGAATATACGAGCAGGCCACTTAAACGTGCCAAGACAGCACACAAATCAAGCAAAGGAGCACCATCAGAGGTTGCTACGGCACCTGAACGTGCGTCACGATGATTTCAGGTTCCATTGGTGTTTCGGGTAGACGTACACACAGAGGACGACCCAGTTGCCAGTCCTGCCAAACCACCACGCAAAGCGCGGCAAAGGAAAGAACACGTCATCCCTAAACCATCTGATTTCGCGCCGCGCGTGTCTTCGGCATGGAAAGTTGGGGCGCACGTCTCTGCGGCTGGAGGCGTAGAGAACGCGGTCGTAAACGCGGCGCGTGTTAGGTGTGTTTCGCCCGTCCTTTGTCTCACTTAGGCGGTTAATGGCTCTGCGTGCTATCATAGGGCCAACGCGTTTGCTCTGTTCGTTAAATCGCAACGTAAATGGTCTTCTCCCCCTCTCACAGACAAAAATGTCGCGTCTTTCAAAGCACGCATGAACGAGTTTGGGTACGACCCGAAATACGTCCTCCCTCATGGGAGCTACCTTATCAATCTCGGCAACCCTGACGAGTAGGTATCGTGTATGCGTCCCCAAGGGGCTGTCGATCTGATCATGGCGTGTGGTTCTAGAGCAAAACGTGAAAAATCATACGAATGCTTTCTGGACGACCTTCAGCGGTGCGAACGTCTCGGCCTCATGTTTTACAACTTCCAGTGGGTTTTAATTCTCGTTCCTCTTTCCAACGACCGCATATATGCTACTGTTCTATCCGGAAAGTCCAGGTTCGACTGTCGGGAATGCGACGAAGGAACAATCGATATCTCTCATAGCTCAATGTCTAAATAGGGCACATAAAGAGACTGCATCTGTGATCATCATCATCGAGAACATGGTGAGTACTGTACTTCAGTTTTACGCGATCCAGTCTTCCCGATTGACACTCTGGACTACTGATGACGATATACTTTCACTAGTCCGGTGCCAAGAATATCATAGGCTCCCAATTTACAGAACTGCGGGACATTATTCAACAGGTCGAGGACAAGTCGAGAGTTGGAGTGTGTCTTGATACGTGTGAGCACTTGGCTTACCTCGGAGCGGTACAGTTACTGATGCAGCTATGAGTAGGTCATCTGTATGCAGCCGTGAGTGACATTATCACCCCGTCAAACATGTATATTGATATCGAGGGGGTACATGTAGGGCTATGATATTTCTACGAAAGAAGGCTGGAAGTGAGTTTCGTCTAATTTATATGTGATCTACTCTCGATGACCCGACGATTCGACGCCCAACAGCGAAACGAGTAAGTCCAGAGTCGTAGATAAAAAAAAAAGATCCGTAGCTCATGGATACCTCGGTGGTAGTGGCGACGTTCGACAAGCAAGTCGGGTTACCGTACCTCCGCGGGATGCACCTCAATGATTCGAAAACGCCCCTTGGATCAAAGAAGGATCGACACGAGAACATTGGATTGTACGTCCTCTCTCTCAACCCGAGGACCGTTTTGGCTGATCTATGTGTTCCCTCTTGTCGCTCATCCACGCCGCTGCATCCTCTGTCGAACGTTCTATCAGGGGTACACTCGGGCTCCCAGCATTCCTCACCATTCTCTCGGACCCTCGGGTTCAACATATCCCTCTCATCCTCGAGACTCCGACTTTTGAAGCGATGGAGGTGTGGGAGTGTGAGATCAGAGTGTTGAATGCGTTATCAGAAGTCGGGGCTAGTTCAGGGGCTGACATGAAAGAAGAGATGCTAAAGGATATGGTGGGTGACATTCGGAATGTCATCCGGGAATATCGCGACCACAAAGAAAAGGCCGGAAAGAAAGATACATCAGGAAGGGAGAGATCCAAATTGAAGGCAAAGACAAGAAAACGCAAGACGACGGACGTGGAAGAGGAAAACGAAGCAACTAGTTCCGATGACGAACAGTCGTGCACGGAGCGCTCTGACTAGGTGGGACGATTTGGTGCTGTGCATCATATCTACACGTTTTTCCCTCTTATATACACTTTGATCTTATCTGGCTCAGTGAAAGTACAGTAATCGTGGATCGTTACCTTATTTATAACATACGATGTATCTTTTCGTCCATCATTCATACGCCGAACGCTCTACAAGCGGTTTACTGAACACCGCCTGCACACCAGAGTCTGGCAAGTAACACAACGCTGTGACCGATAAATCAATACATCGCATCCATTGAAACAGATCTTGACAAGTGACCCACCATCAAAAAGACAGGCAAGAAATCACCACACTCTTCACATTGCCCACGTCCGTGCCTGTATCTCCAAAGGTGGACCTGGCATTCGTGATTTTCACGCAGTGCCTCCATGCGTTGATAAACCCGCTCTGCATGCACCGCGGGTTGCGCCTCTGCCGCCCGATTTCCAAACTCGTTTCTCACCCTTCTCTCGGCGTCGTCCAACAGTCGTTCTTCGTCCCACTGCCGGCAATCACACGTCTTCCATCGTGCAGAGCACAGATAGCAAAACTGTGTCGAACAACGACAGGTGATATGATAACAGCCTTGGCTGAGTTCGACGATAGCGTGACAACCTGGGCAAGTCTGCCACTTGTTCGTGGTCGCCGTTTCACGTAGTTCGAGCAGCGACTGATGTTCGAAGCAGTCTTCTCCCGGATGCGCATTGTTTTTGCACCGAGAGCAGGAGATGGTGTCGCATTTGATGCAGGCGATGTCTCTCCTCACAGCTTCTGACGCATCGAGAAATGCCGAGCATCTTGGATTAGAACAATACACCCGCGATCCGGCGGGTACCGAGTATTCGCGAGACTTGGCAAGGAATTGAAGCCGGAGGGAGGCCGAAATGAACCTGAAGACGCCAGACGCCAATGGGAGCGGTTCGCGACAACATCGTAGTGGGTGGAGACTCTCATCCCGGAGGGACGTCTCGATGAGGCTTACGATACAACCTCGACAGTAGCGGTGGCCGCAGCTGGGTGCTCTAAATGAGCGAGTTGGAATGACACCATCTCCGCAGATGACACATTCGATACCCGTGTCGGTGTTCCTGATCCTCTGCGTCAGTCGTGTGCAGGTTCAAGGAGACGAGTCTCACTCGGGGGATTTACTAGGAACGGATTCCGAGGCAGCCTGGATGGTGATGTGAACATTTTCCATGCCTACGCTGATAGTCTTCATGTCCGCCACCGTAGTGGTGGAAGTACGTTCGCGGCGCGCGGGAGGACGATCTCTGTGGATGATCAGTGATTGCAGTATGTGAACACGCAGGGAATAACCTTGTAGGTTGTGTCAAACCCTGTTCCATCATTCGTTGCGACAATGTCTGCCGCGGCAAATCGTGCCCATCTCCCAGGGCAATAGCTGCCTGATGGTCATCACGCTCCGCTTGCTCTACAAGCCCAAATCTCCTGAGTTGACGCGCATCGGACTCGATGGCACAGTCGATGCTCGAGGCAAATTGTTGATCTCGCAAGACACCAATCAACGCGCGCAAGGAGGCAGCTTGGATGTCAAGGGCTATGTCTTGGTCACTGCGTCTGGCGCCCTCGCGTGCCTTGCCCTTTCGGGTGGCTTGGACGGCAACTATGTCGTCGAGTGCCAACTCCGCGATGAGGAGCTCCGAGGCGGTGTCAGGAGCTTGTTCGTAGAGGTGGGGCTCAACGGCAGAGTTTCCGGTCAGAGTCATCACAAGAGTGGAGGGCAAGGAGAAGGAACAAAAGGCGATTAGCCATAGGGTTCTGACATAATATATTCCCATGCTTCTGTAGTAGCTATCATACTAGTATGGTGGTTGAGATATTGACCTCCGATTGCCCCTTGGTTCTGATCTGTGGCTACTAGAGACCCATCTGGATCATGGGTTCATATCCGCAATAGCTATTCTCCCGTCTTGTAACGCTCCGTCAAAAAGTAGCATTGGACACTATTACACAGCCACCCGGCAAGGGAATGAAATTGAACACAGCCACATTTTCCTCCCACTCTTCATGTTCGGTCGGGGAATTCGTTCACTTGTGCCACGTCGCGTCCTTTTCCCTGAGCGACACTCGTATGCGACTGCACCTCAAATTCCTCGACCACCCCCTCCCACAGAGGAACCCCCCACAGAGACCTTCTCTGCGCCATCTAAACCCAAACTCTATTACACCCGGCCACCTCCACGCGATGACTTACCCCAAATACAGGTACTGCTATGTATTTGTTATTGTCTGATAAGAAAACTAAAGTGTGCTCGTACAGAAACGATGGCCGTTCATTCTGGCATTTGCCGCGCTCGGGGTGTCCGGATGGGCAGCGTTTCTGTTCGTCGCGATGAACCAAGAGCGTCTTTCGAGTTCCATCGTACGCCAGATCTTGCAAACGGCGCGAGAGGACAGGGCGTTGCAGGCTGCTTTGGGTGATGCTATACGGTTCGAGCCGACGTGGTACCTCAATGGTGACCCCTGGATTAGCGGTTCTGTGCGTCTTGTTCACTATTCTTCTTGGTTTTCCGTGGCTGTGTTGATTCTGATTCAGTGCGTTCTGTAGATCAATCTCCCGCAGGGAAACGTCGACGTGAGCTTCCGACTAAAAGGTCACCTAGGTCAGTGACTCTTCTTTGTTTGTCGAACACGATGTGATTTGGGGACCACTGTAGGGAGCGGAACGCTTTACTTTACTAGCATTCGCAAAGCGAAAGGAGAGGCATTCACACCTCGTACGTCCTATATTACCTCTTGGAATCAACCAATCTTTACGAGACTTATTATTCCGCAGTGCGATTCAGGGTTATCTGTGATGATGGCAGTGTCGTCAATATTGCCCCGCAGTCCACCCATGTATCCGAATCACATGTCCAATGAATCTTATTCTGACTTTTGTTTGGATTGACCCCAGTAACCAAGGTTCTTTATATCCGCTTGCAATTGATCATGATCACTAGCACCAAACATATACATCTGTCAGTCCGTCGGCAAGTCACGGGCGTTGGTGCCCGTTTGTGGCCGTAGTCAGGGCATGAGGCTGTGGAGTCATGTGTTATCCGACTGACCCCGCGTGCACCGAACAGCCCTAGCGGCTGAGGTACATGATGTAAGATATACCGATCGCACATATATAAGGAGTCAAGGAAGCAGATTTAGACTTGCTCACCAACCATCATGAACAACGTCAAAGTATTGACAATTGGAGGATCAAGGAACATTGGCTACTTCTCCTCGATTAGGCTTCTTGGTATGTCTGATGGTCACGTAGCTTGCGGTGCGTTGATTGACGGTGAACAGACTTAGGGGCTACTGTCACCTTCCTCCTGAGAAAGCCCAGCGTATTTGATAACAACGAAACTATCCAAAAGTATGTTCGCGCTGGAAAAGCAAGACTTATTCAGGGTGATGCGCTAGTCAAAGAAGACATCAAACGTGCATGGACCGTTGCCCGGGGAGACGACGACAAACCCGTCGACTTTCTTGTTTTCACGGTCGGTGAGCTGAAACGTACCCTGTCTCCTCGTCCGACCTCACTCACACGTACTGCTCGATAGGCGGGACACCCCACTTTGAACTCACCAAAGGTTTCGTAATCTCACCTCCTAATCTCGTGACCAAATCCCTTTTCAACTGTCTGGAAACCCTTCCAACGCCACACCCGAAGGTCATCACTATTTCCTCTGCCGGACTCACTCACAGTGGACATGAAAAGCTCCCGCGTATTCTCAAGCCATTCTACGGCTACCTCCTCGCCGTCCCGCACGCCGACAAATGTGGCGCGGAGGAAATGCTGGCACACTGCGCGGGTTGGGAGTGGAAGGCAGAGGATAGTCCTGGGACGGAGGTGCTTAGGCAGGACTGGAAAGCGAGCGTGGACTTGCCGACGCCAGGATCACTGAAGAGCGTAGTCGTGGTGCGGCCTGCGTTGTTGACGGATGGTGCATGTCGTGGGGATACATGGAAGCCGTCGTCGTCTGGTGGAGGACCATACAAGGTCGCAGAAGGGGACCTTACTGGTCCGTGGACGGTTTCGAGGAAGGACGTTGCGCACTTCGTAGTTGAGAGAGTGATCAAGCATTGGGAGGAATGGGAGGGGAAGCGGGTCAGTATCGCTTACTAGGTCCCTTGGTTTGCTAGTACCATATACTTTTACAATATGCTATGTAGTACTAATTATGTGGACTGGGAACGTCTTGATCGTCGCTCTCCACCCGTTTGACTTCAGTGCGGAGCCCTACTGTTAGTTCATTTGGGCCAGACTTCCGAGTCCTAGCATCAGCTTGGCCTGCATGACTCCTGTCTTGAGGCTAATGCTCAGGCTAGCATTCCCACACCAAACTTTTCAGTTTTACTTCAGATCTCGTTTCACCACTATCAAATCGAGTCACATCGTCCTCACGTTCGATGGTGACTATATGCGGCTCAAACCCTCCTTCCTTTCTCCTCCCGAAGCGTTTCAGGCCTTGTTTTCGTTCGAAGCTGAGGAACCGAACTCGCGGGCTCGCAACAAGTGTTGCAAATCGACCATCTACTCCAAGCTAAGACGAACAGAGGTGAAGTTCGTAGAGTTACTTCATTCAAGCACGCGGTGCTCAGCCACACAGCCAATGTGTCACCCTAGATCTCAAGTTCAACGCCAACTGGAACCCTTCCTGCACAGCCAAGAGGCCCGCTCGTTGGCTTGTGTGACCCCGACCCGCGGTCCAAGTTGGCAGTTGCGATTCGCTCTCTTGGTTACAATAGTGGTGTCCACCTCTCTTTCATACACATACTACACATACCCATGTGTCTGGTCTGCATCTGCGATGTATATCGTGTTCATTTCCGTTCTCGATCACCATAGCGATTGATGCTTACCCACAAGACTGTGAGGTGAGGGGACCTCAAACGATCACTCCGACGTTGCAGGGAAGGAAATATACACATGTCTTTAGCTCTTCTGGGACGTGGGTGGATGACACACAAGCAATTCCTGAAACCGCTGAATTGTTCAACCATCGTCACGAAGGCGGGGCTTATCTCGTTTCGCCCCGACAGTTGACAGGAAGATACCAGGGAGAATGGTCTTCCTTAGGTAAGTATGCATAATTTGTGTGAGTCGCTTTTTGTCGGTATTCAAATCCTCATTCCGCCGATCTCGGAAGCTGGAAGCAGGAGACGAGAATGCACAAAGAAACATAGTTCTCAGGCTCAATAGCGAATGTCGAAACTCGAGAAAAAATTGATCTAGAAAGATGCGATACTTGTGGAGCACTCGTAGGATCTAGGCGAGCAGAGATCAAGTCCAATTAACAGCAAATTCAAGAGTAGCTGGCTGGAAAGGTCTAGCATCGAATCGATCGTTTTGGTCGTATATTCGTATGCCTCTGTTTTTTTTTTTGACACGACCTTCAGTGTTGAGTAGGTCAACCCCAAGCGCCTTAAACCGAGATATCAAACATATCGACTTTACCTTCGCTCTATTGGACCAGCGATCTCCAAGGTCGAATTTGGATGTCACCATGGATCGCCAAATCACTTTCAGGAAGTTGCACCGTCCATGTGAGGTGATTATTCTTGTCGAAGGTCAATCAATAAGCGTGGGTGCTGTTGTCATCGGTAATACACAAAGACCGACGTTTTGCTGTCCTTGGTTCTTTTTGATCCGAGATGGTTTTGCATTTAGCTCCGCAGAACACTGGACTGAGCGGAGTCAGGAGGGTCGAGGATGGAATTGCGTCCCATCGTGGCATCTACAACAGACATGCCGTGATTTTCTATCCTGCAAGTCAACCGGATCTGCTACTTATCCCCGGATAAAATTTTAGAACCTCGAATTTGCTATCTACAGGACAAACACGTCGAAAAGCCCTTGGGCGTCTGTACGACCTCAAGATAAATTGAAGTAGAGTCGGATGGGGTTATTCAGACCTCATATTACTTTCCCCTCGAGTCAGACACGTGCTACTGACACTATGCTTATTGAAACAACTGCAGCGCTCGTCGTCTGCGTTTGTCTTCACGAACTTTATGCACGATACAGAGTCCGCAATTTTCCGCCAGGCATTTCAGGCCTTCAGTGCCTCTTCTACCTCCCGAAGGAGAATCCATGGTTAAAGATGCTCGAGTTCAACCGGAAATATGGTATGCTGGGTCATGACCATAAAACCCTATCACTGATTATCCGTTGAAAAGGTGACATCGCCTCTGGGTCCATGTGCGGATACAATATCATCGTTATAGGTTCTGCAAAGATCGCAGAAGATCTCCTGGACAAACACGGCATCAAATACGCCGATCGTCCTCGCTCGGTTATGGCTGGAGAGCTGGCAGGGTGGGGTAAAATGATGCTACTGTGCAACTACACCGATTGGCTTCGTACTCAACGAAAATGGATTGCTCACGATCTTGGTAGTCACGCTGTTGTAGCCAAGTTCCACAGGATGATCGAGGTTGAAACTCGGCGAACCCTTCGAACGATCCTCGAGGCTCCAGACGGGCTCCAGGTACACCTCCGCAAGTATGCTCTAAACTGGTCCTCTCTTTCCTATGCAACTAATGATGCCGCTTAGGAATTTTAGTTCCATCACATTACGCCTTTCGCACGGGTATATAACCAAGGAGGACAACGATCCTCTGGTCGATTTAGCTGAATTAGCAAACTCGCAATTATCGGATGCGACAACAGCGGGTGCATACTATGTCGATATCATGCCATTCCGTAAGTTAATGACATATTTCAGTATCTCCAATGTCCTACAACTCCTGCAGTGAAATACGTCCCTTCGTGGGTTCCCGGCGCCGGTTTCAAGAAGAGAGCCGCGGAGTATGCAGTTGTTGCCCGTGCCGCATTGGAAACACCTCACAGTTATGCGGTGTCTCAGCTAGTGAGTTCGTTGTTGTTTATCTTCTCGCACGCCGACCCAGATTTCAAGGCCGCTGGCACCGCGCTGCCATCACTTTCCTCCCGCCTATTAAGCATACCAGACCTCACGGAAGAACTGGAGGACAACATTAAATGGACTGCACTGACGTTGTATCGAGGTACGCACAATATTCCTCGATCCGAATTTCGTCATGATGACACATCGTACCGGTATAGGGGGTGTTGATACGGTGAGTGACCTGTCGCCTGCAAGCTACCCATTTCTAAACGTTTTCCAGTCATCCTCAGTCGCTCATGCTTTTTACCTCGCCATGACACTCTATCCACGTGTCATGCAAAACGCGCAGCAAGAGCTGGACTCGGTCGTTGGTACCGGTAAACTACCGACGTTTGCCGACCGGCCGTCCCTACCATACCTGGAAGCTGTATTTACGGAGCTCTTGCGCTGGCATTCTCCAGGTCCAATAAGTAAGTTTAGACCTTGCATCACTGACGCTGGCGACTCGCAGAATCTCCGTAGCCATGAGACGTACGACAGCCGATGACACTTATGACAGATATCTGATTCCTGCGGACTCTTATGTTCTGGTCAATATTTGGTAGGCCAGCGGCATTCAGGTGACACGCCAGAAGTAAAACGTTCTGTCGAATTAGGGCTATGTTGCGCGATGAGAGGACGTACAAGGACCCTTTGGAGTTCAAACCAGAACGTTTCCTGGGAGATACTCCAGAACCTCATCCCACCACTGTATGCTTCGGTTTCGGACGACGGTAAGGATAATTTTAGATCTCTGAGGTGGATACTGATATGCAGACCCCTGTTTAGTCGGTGCCCTGGTAAGTCACAGTGCACTGAAGCGATATATTGCCTTCACGTGTGGCATCTATACGCACAGGTATTTTCTTTGCACACTCGACTATTTGGCTCATGTGCGCTCAATCGCTTGCTGCGTTCGACATCTGCAAATACGTGGAGAACGGTGTCGAGGTCACACCAGAGTTTCGTCAAGTAGGAGGGACGTTTCTGTCAGTGTTTGATCACTCTTGTATGCGGTTCTATTTGTCGCTGACTTCTCTGCTGTGTGCGTATTTCAGAAATGTGGCACCGTTCAAGTGCTCGGTTAAACCCAGATCAAGGACGGCTGAGCATCTTGTCATGGAGGCGTTCACGATGTAAGGTAGCCTGTGAATCTGTATATCATGCTTCGAATTAAAGCATCCGCCTCGCGTACAATCTCCCACATGGAGTAGATGGATTTTTGTTGATTTGTCTTACACGTTGAGATCAAAGTAGCTGATACTCCGGCTATGTGGACCGCCGGGAACCGGAGTCCGACGATGACACTAGGGCTGGGTTCGAAAAACCTCGTTCCACTACAGCAAGATGCAATTCTAGCAGTATCGACTAGTGCGACTCGGATCAGAAAGTACGATCGAGCTACGAACGGGTCCATCCTCAGATTCTTGAAGGTTGAAATCAGCGGTAGTGATTCGCGCTAAGCCATGTCGACTCTTCCAAGGCTCGTTTCCGGATTCACCGTCATCCCGGTCGCTTATGCCCATTCGACACACGTCCTCTATGCCCGCGCGCACCGTTCCAAATCTCAAGACGTTGTATACCCAGAAGGAAGGACACTGTTTCTAGTTAACATTCCCGTCGATGCCACAGACCGCGAAATCTCACTCTTCTTCAAGTCTTGTGGGACTGTAGAACGGGTGGTGTACGACCGGGACTCTCGGGAGCCAGACGCAGAGGTAGGGGCAGAGGCAGAGGCAGAACCAGAACCAGAACCAGAACCGGAACCGGAACCGGAATCAG
>JBBPKJ010001391.1:0-11073 GCA_038089195.1 Brasilioporus rufonigricans | reverse complement strand
CCTGGAGACTCTGAGTTCAGACAGTGTATTGTTGAGCTGATATTGTTTTTCTGAATCGCATAGATCCTGCGGGAGAGTTTTGCTATAATAACTTCTCGCAGATTCCCAAGGATGACGAGGCCATATGCACGGTTGAAACGCAGAAGTCCAAGTCCGGTAAAGTGTATGTGAATGTGAAATTCTACGGAAAAGATGGGAAGATTTGTGCAGAGGTTTGATACCTTGCCTGTATTTGCACATCTGTTGACACATTCCAACTGCAGTTCTTTGCTCCCGATGAAGTCAGTTACCAATCATCCTACTCACGCGTGTTATCTAGAGGAACGCCGCAGAGGAATCCGGCATAGTGGGACAGACCAAGTGGGGTAGATGGAGGACGAGAGCTATTGGATCGACCACTGCGCACGTCAGGAAGCGCCAGGGTGAAAGCAGGGTAACGCTGATCGGAAAAGCCTCCCCGTGGAGGGCTGAGTTTGACGTCGAAGGAGACTTGGTGCAACTGGATGTTGGTGAGTGATCACGGTGCTTATACATGCTATCTTGTAGCTTAGGGCGGAATTACAGATGTTGGTGGTGAACTGCGCTGGGCAGATGAGGAGGAGATTAAGAGGGGGCGATGGGTGCGATGGGTCGCTGACCATCTTGTCTTTTACGAAGACGACCGGACAAGCAAGCATTATACCGCCTATGTGGGTTCTCTGTACCTTGGTTTAGTCGTATACTGACATCACATCACACCAACATAGTTCATGCGTAAGTCCTTCTATTCGATCCACTCCGTCAATGGCTTATTTAGGTTCTACTAGCTCCGCCTGACCCAGAAGTTAGTGGCGCGTTGCCCCTCGGTCACATAGACCAGGTATTTCCGCATGTACAGTGGAAGTTTGGGCGCCAAGGTTAAGTCAAAGTGAACCATATCACCCTTTGTCAAGTGATAGTCAAATTGTTTGTACGAGTAGTATAAGTACATGTTCCCGCATATGAGGCATTTTATGTATATCCAGAGACTGATGCGATGAAACCATGAACTTCAGCTGGAATCTCGCATCTTTCAGAGTCCGCAACGGAAGACTCCGGTAGGACAGGGTCTACACTTCCCACAATTTTTGCCAGGTGTGGCAGGAACCAGGGACCATTCTAATCGACGCGAGCCGACAAGGCAGCATGTACTCACTTCTTTGCAGGGTTGACCCCGCTGTCAGAGAAGACAGGGTGAAACCCTGTGGCATTGTACGACTCGCTATCTAGTCGATGCCTTCGAATGCCAACGCCGGGGGTGGCGATGACGTATCTCTTCCAATACCGAATCGCCGATCACTGATTATTGATTATCGATCAAGAAAGCAAGATCTGAGATCTAATGGTCACACCGGGACACATTGAATGACTGGCACTGAGGCTTATGGACGAAAAGAAGGAATCTTAGATCATGAGCTTTCGAGGAGTCCTCGATGTCTCCACGCGTTCCCCCTCAAAAGATACCCCAACTACCAAGCTGTCTCAGTACCAATCCATCCATTGCCCATTCCATTTCCCTCAATGTCACCTGAACCCGCAGAATTGACGCCTCTTGAGCACTCACTTCGACACAAGGCTGCTCGTGATGCACAGCACGGTATCGCGGCCAGAGAGGACTTACTGTGGTCTTTTTTTGATTGGAGATTCACAAATGCTGATGGCGAACAAGTAACTGCCGCCACTGTAAGCCTGTACAAGCCATTACTGCAACGTCACACTGTCTGATTCACCATTGCTAGCTCATAGATTACTGCTTCATGGACGGCACGGAAAACCAGCAGAGGGCGGTCCGCAGCACCATCGAAACAAGACTGAAGCCCCCCGGTGCCACGTTCGACACTTGGGAGGACTGCGCGAACGTCAAATTCCGTCATGTCACGAACTTGAATTTCGCCCAGATACGAATTACCTTCAAAGTCGAAAATAGTCCTTTCGAATTCGAGAGCGCTCTGGGAACGAATGCACTGTTATACTCCCTTAACAAGCCCACCATGAAGCTTATAGGACTTCCGAACAAGTATCCTCCTAGCAAAGAGCATCGTGGAAACATCCTTCACGAGTTTGGCCACGTTCTTGGACTAGATCACGAGCATCAGAGTCCCACTCTAGAAGGATATCTGGGGACTCAGCTGGACGAACAAGCGATTATTAATGCCCACGGTGGGAATGTGGCCAAGGCTAGACACCAGATTATCGACAAAGTCCCAAACCCATTCAACTATACTCGATTCGATGAGAAGTCTATCATGGTGTAAGTAATATCAAGTTCAGCGTTGCGACGAATCTGATCTTGGCATCGTCAGGTACGATATCGAGCGAAGCTGGCAAGTAGGATTTTGGAAAAAATTGGCTGGAAAGAAGATCGTGTCCACCGACAAGCTATCTGAGCTTGACAAAGCATTCATCCGACTCTTGTATCCACCAGACCTTTCGATACAGCAGAACAGAGCGCCATTCCTCCAGGCCATGCATACGGCCGGCATTCCCCAGGCCACCGCAACCAACGTGTTGGGCATTTTCGTGCAAAACAATGGCACCCTCGTAGACCGGCTCAATGCGGTGCGAGCGCAGTTCAGGAGGAATTCGATTAGCTTGTCCGATCGTACGTGTTCTAAAACAGTACAGTGCTTCAGATTTCTGACTGAAATCACGCAGCCATTCAAGATATCCTGCCAAGAACGATCAATCCAGTAGCCTTGAGGCAATCTGGTATCACCGCATTCGTAGGGGAGGCAACGAAGGATAGACTGTTCCGGGCCATCGTGAAGAACGTCGTTTACCGCACGACAGAGCAGTCTGGGGTCCCGATAAGGGTTTCATTGCCAGGTATTGCGCAAAACGAGGTAATGAGGATGCTCGGCGCTCTCGCTATGCATGACGAAGTCGGGAAATCCGTCAAATACTATGACAGCCAATTCAGTAAACAGTAGGTGTTTGATTGATCAGCACTACGGCACTTAAATCTCTTTGTCACACAGATCAGATATCAATGTTCCGTCGACCGACTCGGATGTTGATGACCCATCCAACAAAGGGAACGAGACTCCCAAAAAGGTATTGTGCCTTTACTCTGCTTGGCATATTACCGATGCATTGTACATAGGAAACCACAGAAGATACAGTGCAGCCTGACCTTGACAGGTGGAGAAAAGCGGACGGCTCTGCTTTTGCACACATCACGAAATACGAGAATGACAGAGAAATCAAGGTTGATATTCGTCAACCCCTTAGCAGGCAGGTTATGTTACCCCTGAACAGTGGAAGCGTCAACTTGAAAACTCGAATTATTGGCGAGTATCTCTACATAAACGTCAATCCCAAGCGCGCTATATAATTGACATTGGCGGTCAGACGTCAAGGGTACACTCTTTTATGACCGCGAAGAAGACATAGACGCTGCGACGATGGCCAAGTGGACCCTTGATTGGGTCGTTTTTTATCGTCATCGGTGGGAACGTCAGAATTTCATTGCTTGTGTACGTATTTTTCCTGTCTGCCCGTAGCAAGTGCTGAAGCTGAACGCATCTCGTAGTTTATTCGTGAGGAAAGAGTTGTTCCCATCTCTACGTATTCTCATATGTCCTCCTAGCTCTACCCGTGGATTCCGGCCTTTCCGAAACAGACCTCGTTTCTGGAAAGGAGGATTTCGAGAATGTGCGATGGGAAATTGTTGGTAGAATACCGACGTAGAGTAAAGAGACTCGAGCGAAGACAAAGGGGAACGCAGTGCGTAGGTTGACACCGCGCTTCGATGTCTGCAGAGGGGGAAGTCCAACGAATGTGAGTATGTAAAGTATAGCAATTGTAACTACAATGGCAGGTCTTTCTCAAACACATGTCCAGTCTGTTTGACTCGAAGACGAGGGTCGTTAGGTCGGGGTGTCATGAACCTCGAGATGTGGATGGCCGTGAATCGGCATGTATTTGCACGTGGCGGCGCGTCAGATTTTATACTGTGTACAAGCTAATGCTCTTGCTATCGTGGGGTGCCGTCCTATCTGGGGGGCAGCGAGCTCGTACCCGCCTCGCGGGTATAGGTTCAAGTTCTCTAGCGGGTCCACACGCTCAGGTGGATCAGGTCGGATGCGCACACAAGGGTGGGTCGTCATGCGTCAACTCCATACGCCAGAACGAAAAAAAAAAAAATCCAGTCATCACGTTCGTAGTAGTAGTAGTACATACAACAAAACACGTGCAGCAGTTCGAGGGGTCTCCATACAACAACCATGCGTTATTACTGCGGACGCCGAGTGGGTGGTTGTTTCTTCTGGCGAGGATCTAAACCATGCTGCACAAACACGTCCTCCACGACGTCTTTGACGATATTCAAGAACGTCGGATGTGTCAGGAATTTTCCGAGCGTGCTGAAAATGCCTTGCTGAACGTTAGGAGGAAGAGCGTGAGGGTACGCTCCTGGAGCACCGCCAGCTGGCAGGCCAGAGAGGAACAGCTGCCCAAGTAAGCCTCCGATGGCATTAATGATAGGACCGAGGAAGTGCTGGACGTCCGGGGGTACTTGAGGGTTTATTCCAGACGCCATGCCTGGCAGCATCGGGTTCTGGAACGTCCATGGCGCGATGCCCGGAACGAGTGGATTGAACCTGAAGAGTCCATTCTGGACGTTCTTTTTGCCATTATCGTCCTCGTTGACAACGTTGGCAAGAACTTGAGAGAACTGTGGGTCGAGTATGGCGGCAGCAACAGCATCATAAAGATCGTCTTCGCCATTGTGGTCTATCAAGGGCGTGATTCCCGAGACCTTGCCCTTCAATACATGCGGCGCAGGTTGAAGGTTATTCAACTGGTCTTGCGTTATGTTCTTGGTGGCGTCATTGACATAATGGGTAGCTGAACTATCGTCAAGAGTTGAAGCACGAGGGCTCTGCCACAACTTACTAAGTTTGTCCTTCCACTTATCCAAAATACACTCGTGATAATGGAATCGCATCTCCGAAACTGAAGCGGAAAGCAGGATTTGAGACGAAGGTCCAAGAGGTACTTCCAGGTCTTTGAGGGAGCTGAGAATCCCAGTGTCTGGATCGGCTCCGCCGGCCTTGCCGGGATACATGAGAGTGAGCCAAGCCTTGTCCTTTTTGGAGAGACCTCCTGCGGCCCCAGGGGCAGGGAACCTGGTCACGGTATAAGAAAAGAAGACAGGGTTTCGACGAAATATGGAACGAACATCATGATGGAATCCTTATCCACTTCGGGGAAGTTAGACGTATCCTGGTCCTTAAACACTGTCATGTGTTGAGCGATAGCCGGGTCATGGTCTGCGTTAAGCCTTGTATTCTTATCCCACTCGTGAGCGAGGCCAAAGGCATGCCCAAACTGATGCAGAGTGAGATCGAGTAACCTCTTGAGCTCGCCAGACTTGGTAGGCCCATTTTCGCTGAACCCAGACAGAAAGCCCAAATTCATGGTCGACCCTGTGCTTATCTTGAGAGCATCGGTTCCGATGGCGCTCCAAGCACCGAGTTGACCATCAAACGAGATTCGGATATCCGCAGATTCTTCTTTACCTTCTTCTGCGCGGATCAGATTGACATTGACATAACGAGTATATTCAGCGATGGCTTCTTCAACGAGCTGCACCTGCCAATCGTGAATTTTCGCATTGGGGTCCGGCTTCGGGAAGGAGTAGGAAATGTTCTGAATGACGAGGACCCGGCGGTTCGTGTTAATAAAGACAGCAGACGAGACGAGAAGGCCCACTGACAGAGTGACTGAGCCACGCTTTTGTGTCTTGGGCGATGTAAAGCTGTGTGTCAGGCGTCTTCGAGCCTTTTGGAGGAACGAACACCCCAAGAACTCCAACGATAGGCAAAGGGCCGCAAACAACCGCGGAAGACATGGTTCAAATAAGGGCGTAATACAGCGAGAGTGCGACTGCGTTGGAGTGCAACTGGAGACTGAAGTTGATAGGACATGCGTGTTCCCTTTTAAGCTGAGACTTGAAGCTCATCTCTCCAAAGGATCTCAGCTCGACGCCGCCTTAGTCATAGATGCAGATGATCTATCAGGTTACAGGCGAAAATCAACGTGATGCTAACACGCATGGGCATATGTTACCTCCAAGCGTCAACCAGCTCAACAGGTTATGCTAACACCGACGGAGACCCTGGTGGACACGCGGATCTCGATACAGTACCTGTACGTGTTTTGAGGTCATCTCAAGGCCCACAGATCTGTATACTCCAACTCACGTGTATAGGCACATTAAGCCTTATTACTGGCAGGTGCAAGAAAGGAAGGGTCGAACTATCGTCGTCATCTGCTAGATCCCCGCCGTGCCTACTATATGTAGACAAACCCCTGTCACGAGGCAGAGGTAAGTTTGAGCCGCGGCTCATGTGCTAAGACGTAAAATGAAACTTCTAGGGAGATCAGAGAATACTGTAATTCTCATGGGAATGATAAAATGATGGAATGGAAGCGCGAGGCCCCCCTATCTTGTTCGCTTCACATGTCACCAGACCCTGTCTATTTCTGAGAAGTCTATGCTACCCGTTCCAGAAACGCCTCGTGCACGTCGGAATGATGTCCGCAGACGAGGGGCAGGTAGAAGAGGTGGGTGTGCCTTTGGCAAAGGGATACTGAATACTGGCGGATGTGTTCAACGACCGACAGCAGAACAACGTCGGTGCGTTCCAACAATGATACAGGCACTGAAAAGATCATAATCATTTGAACACCCCTGTTACGGGGCGAAACGGATTCGATATTGGTATCGTACAGTCTTGGAAGCCCACAACCACTTTTTGGATCCCGAAGTCCACAGCGGATCATGGAAACACATCCAAATCTTCCATCCTATTTAGCCAAGCATAAAGGGGACGATAACAAGTAACTTACGCGATACCAACGGCTTCGAGTACGTCCACTTCCCTAAGTTCCACGGCGGAATTCTGAGTACACTTGAGGACAGAACTACCGAAGGAGCAATACAGTTATGAAAGGCCTATTCGTTAGTCTTAGTGATGCGGATTTAGCTGACGTGTGGCTTTGCGAGTCTTACGATGAAAAGATGCAAGGCTGGAAGGAGAAAAATTGGATTAAATGTCATTGAAAGTCTTTGTGACTCACATGAACATGAGGGAGTCACTATCAGGATTTGATGAGGGTTTGCTCTGGCACAAGACTGTCACACCCGACACGCATAATCTACAATACCGCGGCACAGACTTCCTACCATTGTTGCTGTAACCTGTGGTAGTGAGTACCCCATGCTGTACCCTATCGAGCCTAGAATTGATGAATCGTAAAATTGAACCAGTCAGAGAAAGATGGAACAAGGTGGAGAGGGGAGTCCGACTCCGTTCCACCAAAAAATGTGGAAGCTGTGAAAAAGACTCTGACCATGCCCCACGTGCTCGGCGTCTTCCGTTACTTCTCAACACGAATAAGAGCTAAGGCCACGTCGAGCTTCCCGCATCTCGATATCTTTCCCTCCTTGACTCATGGATCCAGTGGCCACAGGCCCACAATAATTGTAAGGTACACTTATGTTTTCCTGTCTCGCTCAAGACACAAGAACTTACTTTTTCGTAGTTACAGCACATTAGTTTGTTGAGTAAGCAAGCCGAATACGGCAACCAACATTCACATATTCACACCCCATGTCGGTCTCAGCTTACATAGAACAAGAGATACGGTACATATGGTAGACCTGTGAAATAGGAGGTTAAGAACGAGTCTTATTTTCGTTCCCCCATCACTTCTCTGCGTGAATCCTAAGCTGTATTCTATCGTCTTCGACATACTCGACTACTATTCCAAAAACCATTTTTCACGCCTCGCTCAAACCTCTAAACAGTTGATTGACTTCAATAAAATCGGCAGCTTACCCCTCGCTAGTAGGTCCTTCTCATGTAAGGGACGAAAATAAACTCATGGGACCAATACTGTACAGCTCCAATTAATGGGATTTCATCCTCCCGGAGAACGTCAGCGATGATGCAGTACTGCTCAGGCCTGTGACGTGTACCACAAGGATATCAACATGGCATTGGGCTCTGTCCACGCTACTAGTACCGGTAACGAGCACAAAGAGAATTCTGGGAAAGTCTCCTCACCTAGTTTTCCAAGCGCTTTCATTCTCCAGTCACCCATCGCTCGAGGTATTGTCATAGTTGATTTGACGACTGAATCACCAACCAGTGCGCAGAGTGTGAAAGAAACACACAAAATGTTTCGCAGTATTGCCAACCACATTTGGGTGTCTAATTAACCAGAGACTTGTGCGTCGACACACCACAGGGGAATTAACGGTGAAAGAGCATTAAACATCTCGTTGCCAGCCGCTTTGCCACCTTGCATTCACTGCAAGAACGACGTTTGATGTTAATTTCGCTGATGCGTATCGGATCAATCGATTACCGGCCAACTGCGTGTTCGATTTATCATTCGTGATTATTATGTCGTGTCCCCGCTGTCAATGCAGCTTACTTGGACACCTACGTGTGTGTTGGCTGAGCAGATGGGCTGTGACCTCATTGGATGATTCTTATTCGGTAAGACACGCAGTGCCACCGTGGTTGCCCGGCTTCTCACCATAGAGATTACGCAGTCGTCGTTCCCATCGGCAGTCCGCTCAGTCGCCGTGCGGACAACCCGACCACTCGGCATGTCTGCACGTCCTAGTATATATATCCGGTCTCTTGAACGGGCTCGCTCTCATTCCCAACTCAAACCCAAATCCCTCCAATTTTTTGCACCATGACAGGGATCCTGTGGGCCTTGGTCAACGAGAACTTCTTTCCTGGCCGTCCCAAGTTCAAAGCTGTGGATGTACCAGACATGTCCGACAAGGTCGTCCTTGTCACTGGTGGCACAGCTGGTATTGGCAAGGAGACTGCTAGAGTGAGCGCCTCTGGACTTGCTCACAGCCGTTGTATCACCTTATCTGACCCGTCTTTTAGGTGCTGTTGACCAAGAACGCCAAAGTTTGGATTACCGCCCGCGATAAGTCCAAGGGCGAAGCAACCCTTAAAGAACTAAAGGACGTCACCGGAAAAGACGCCAACCTCATTATCATGAACTTGGCGAATCTGAAGAGCATCAAAGGAGCGGCAGAGGAGTTCAATTCGTGAGACTCTTCATCCCCTTGACTGTCATTAGGGAAGGCTGACACCCGGATAGTAAGGAGAAGCAACTGAATGTCCTGTTCAACAACGCGTAAGCTTGAATTGCTGGCGTTTTTTTTGGAATTGCTGACGCAGTCTCGGGACCAGTGGAGTGATGGCACCTCCTATTGATATGGTTACCGATGATGGCTATGACCTTCAATTTGGGACCAATGTTCTCGGCCACTTCTATTTCACAAAACTCGTGCTTCCTACCCTACTCTCCACCGCCAAATCATCACCGGATGGTATTGCCAGAGTCGTTAATACCTCGTCTAACGGTCACTGGTTCGGCGGTCTCAAGTACGACACCATGAAAGATGGTCCAGTGCGCAGAAAGGAAACCCCATGGCAACTGTATGGCCAGAGTAAGACGGTGAGCCCACTCAGGCTGTGTCGCTAGGTTCAACACCACTGATGCTATTGCCAGGGCAATATCGTTTTCTCTGCGGAGTTAAAGCGGCGGTACGGAGATCAAGGCATCGTCTCAACCTCCTTAAACCCAGGTCAGTGCACGTTGTGAGCTTGGTTAGGTCGAGCAGTCCTACTCATGCGCGCACTCTAGGAGGTATCAACACCAACCTGCAGCGACATACGGGAGGTTTCGCCCAGTGGATCTCGGTATGCGTCTCTTCACATGATGTGTCTCGTTCCTTTGTCTGACGACTCGCTCCATAGTCTTACCTCCTTAGCGACGTATCGTACGGTGCAATTACTCAGCTATACGCGGGCACGATTCCTGATGGCAAGTCTCTGAATGGCAAGGTACGTGCGCTCTACGTCGTGCTTGTCCTGAGATGACCATATCGTGTTGCTCTGTAGTACCTCATTCCATGGGCACGCATCGGCAATCCTCGCCCCGATACGCAGGACCCCGAGATCGGGAAGAAGCTGTGGGAGTACCTTGAGGAACAAGTCAAGGATGTCTGAGATTTCTCGTTTCTTTCCGTGCTTGTTCGTGACATTAAGATTTATTCCACCGGAACTTATACTATGCTGCACGACCAACGATATAATCATGTATGTTGCCAGTCAATGTTCGCAAGCTCGTTCTCCGTTCGCAACCGTAGAGGCCAAACTCGAGATGGTCATCACATCGTTCCAGTCATAATACACAACGGTCGTTTATCGTGTCGCGGAACAACGAAATCCAGTGATTCTCGTCTGTGGTTGAGCGAAATGGATGCACGACCAAGGTTGCTACGCATAAAAGAGGCGATTACTTTTCAGGTTTGAATTCCTGGCGCTGCTTGATCGTGTGAGATGCAGCCTCTCCGACGATGTCCAAGGTCGATGTTTCAGGAATGTCGAACATGTCATGGTACGTGTGCTCTACAGCCGTTTGCTCCGTCCGTGCCCCGCTTTGTCTCGGAAGTCGCGTCGTCTCCGAAACTGCAACCCCGAGGTGACAGGGACTGCACTTTGGGAACTACGGGGGACTTCAAGTCGAAATCGCCAAACTCAGGCTCTTCTCCCCGGTTCCATCCGCCTTGCATGCCGGTCTGCAATATGGAGAATACCAGTACGTACGCGATGAATGATAGCCGCTGACCTACTGGTAGATGTACTCACTGGCAGGAGGTTAGAAAAAACCGAGGCAGCACGAGGCGTTCGTCGTCTATCCATCGCGTCCATGCCAGATTCCACACAGACAACCTAGTATATACGGGCTCGGGACAGATCGAGCTGTGGCTTCGTACACGCGGAGAGATAGTATCTACTAGTAGAAACACGGGTATGGACTGGACGAATGACTCGGACAAAGTGCACCCCAAGATGGGCTACTTCCGAGTCCTAACTAAGTTCCTACTGCTTCGGAGAGAATTCTAAAAAGTCCCGCACACGGAACACCAGGGGAGGATTCGAGGAGTTTTTATTACTCGTTGAACCCAATACATGTGCATGGATCGAATCGTGCTCCTGCCAGTGC
>JBBPKJ010001390.1:0-11079 GCA_038089195.1 Brasilioporus rufonigricans | reverse complement strand
CCTTTCTTCTTATCTTTTATTCTGATGACATCCTTATCTTTTTGCTCTTCTAGTATTGTCCACTTGGACTCTCGCCCTCCTACAACACCTCTCCTTATGACATTGTGTATTTCTTCTCATCCACAACTAAGCTGTTTCCTCTGCTGGTTCAAGTCTAGTATTCTCGCTTAGCTCATCTCTGTTTGTCAGCTGGGCTGTGTGGTGATGACACATCCCCTTTTCTATTTTGTCCTATTTGCCCTTATGCCTTCCCTAAATCCTTGTAATGTGTATATAAGACTAGCTAAAGTCATCCTGTAAGCTTAGCTAGTTCTCTGCTATCTTTCCTCTCCAACTACCAACTGCTCATCCAATCCTTTGCTCGTTGCCTCTCAGGACGTTGAGCCTCTTAGTGAGTGCCTTCCTGATGCCAATACCCTTGATTGTCATCATCGACATCACTGCTGTTGCCATAACATGATCCGCTACTAAATAGGTATTATGCCCAACATAAGAAGAGTCCTTGATGTGTTGTCCACTGTGACTAGATAGGTATCCGCATAAGAGTCCTTGATGTCCATAGTAGGAGAGTACCACTAGGACTAGTTCCCACTGGTTTTCCTAGCTCTTTGCAATCCAGCGCTTTCTCTTGTCTCTTGTCACCTTGCCTAAGGCCTGTCTGGACCCAGAGTCCTTGTCATCGCTGTCACCTACACAGCTTGTCCAAACCATCATCTGGACTTAGTGCCCACGTTGCCTTGCTTGCTGGACATTGAGTCTCTTTGTGAGTACCTCCCAGAAGAAGAAACCTCTATCCTAGCTGCGCTGTCTGTGTCAAAGCTATCTGTGTTACACATTCAACCAGAGATCTTGCACACTTTAAACCCATCTGGATTTCCCCTTCATAACCTGGAGTTGAAGAATGGTGCACCCCTAATGCTTTTGCGCAACTTGGATCCAGTTCATGGTCTCTACAATGGTACCAGGCTTAGACTCATCAGATCTACCCAAAGGATCTTGGAATGTCATGTGTTGAGTGAAGAAAATGGCCACAATCAAGGCAATGTGGTGTTTATTCCTAGAATGGCTTTGGACTCTGGCATGGAGGATTCTTCTGTTCCTTTTAGAAGATTCTAATTTCCTATCCATCTGGCCTATGCCATGACCATTAACAAATCTCAAGGTCAGACATTGAAGCATGTTGGAATCAATCTTAGAACCTCTGTGTTTTCTCATGGACAATTGTATGTTGCTTTATCATGTTGTACTCATCCCAGAAACATCAAGATTCTGTTTCCTGATGATGACAATACCAAGACAACAAATGTAGTTTGGACTGAGGTATTTAGAAACTTGGAGATTTGATTTGTATAATATGTTGAATAGACATGATTATTTGTTCTATCAGCCTTGACATTAATATGGAGTGTAACTAATATATATCATCAGTCTAACTGACCAACCTGACCAACCATGACCATTCACTGACAATCTGCATTAATATGATTGACAAATACCAATACCAATAGTCTAACTGACTAATTTCACTATCATTGTATGACAACCTAATAAAATACTGCCCATCAAACTCAAATTGTTTGTGTTGAAAGCACAAACCAGTGAATGAAAATGCCTATCTTGCATAAATAAACTTGACTATTTGTTCTATCAGCTTCGACATCAATGTGGAGTGTAACCAATGTATATCAGTAGTCTAACTAACAAATTTCACTACCATTGTATGACAATCTAATAAGACACCATTTTTTGTTTCTTTTTCTTTCACTCAACAAAGTAACCCTAAAATCGTATTGTTTGTGCTGAAGGCACAAACCAGTGGGTGAAAACACCTAGTCTTTTTGAACAGCAAAGAGCTGTTTTATAATGAGAATAAGGAAATTTATTTGTAATGGTAGGGTTTATATATACTAGAGGCTAATTAATGACATAAGGGTAACACAATATATTACTTACCTAAGGTATGTAATCATATTACAACACTCCAGGGTCCAATATATGTAATGAAAAGTCAAAGTCAAAAAACTGTCCCAATGAGTTGTCATTTTGATATGGCTACCATTTCATCAAATCATAACCAAATCATTTGAATCCTGGATTAGTAGAAACCCAGGAGCAAGTACTACATTTGATACACTCATAGTATTAGATAATAATCAGGTATTATTGAACACCATCACATTTAGTGCAAAACATGCAAACATTGGGACAGTTTTTTGAGCCACTGTAGATGCCAATTTTGAAATACACATGCTCTTCCTTGCTAATGCTCCTATAATCATAGACTATAAATCATCTATTTTGACACATTGGTAACAGTGGTTGTCCTAATTGTTTCTTGCCCATTCTTTGTCCTGCTCTGGCAATCATAGGTGAATTGTCTATTCTGGCATGTTGGTAACTATGATCATCTTGATCATTCATGTCCATTGTCTTGCTTTGACAATCATAGGATGTGAGTCATCCAATATTACATATTGATGACTGTTATCATCCTCATAATAATTGCATGTCCATTCTTTCCATTATCATGCAGATGATAGAGGGTGAGTTATTCATTCTAGCACATTGGTGGTCATTATCATACACTCAATTACTTTTCAATTACTTTCCATTCTCTGACAATCAGTGTGTAAGTTAAGCAATATCAATAAAATCTATAACATGATATAAATGCCAATATAATGTTTTTATCTTCCTGGTTTGTAAGTAATCATTGTTTTTTTTTCCTCTGTTATTGCTCAATTTGTTCTTTCAATATGTAGCTGGTGTGTTTTTTTTTTTAAATATAAATGTAGATAATATTCTACTTATGTGTTTGTATATTTTGATTGGATATGAATTTACTCTTTGAACATTTTTACTTATAATCCTCTTATATCATTTTTCAACGGGGTGAGTTCCTTCAATTCAATATCATTTCTCTATTTATATCAAATCTTAGAATGATTATTTTATTAAATCATTATCTAAAATATAAGTGGAGTAGAGGTGACATGACTGTGTTATGATATGTGATGGTCACACATGAGCGGCTATGACCTCCCCCCCTTAGTGGACTAGGCGTGACATAGGTGTGACATGATCACCGATACTCGATGTCTATTTCATGTATTTTGCTAATCCCACATAGGATTCCTTTTATATTCACCAAAAACCATGTGGCCCGGTTATGTGGCCTGCTCATTGCCTGCTTATTAATCAGCACCATCAGCAATGCCCTCCACACATTCTCCACTCTGACATGATTATGTAATCACAAAAAAACAATTGTTACTACACTTTTGCTAATTAAAATGTGCCACATGCCCAAAAATGGTGTGATCTATTCCTACCACTTTCCCACAATTGTGGCTGCACTCTTCAAAAATGCACTACATGTCCAGAAATGGTATGATCCATGCCTACTGCTTTCCCACAATTGTGGCTGCACTCTTCAAAAATGTGCCACATGTTCAGAGATGGTGTGATCCATGCCTACTGCTTTCCCACAATTGTGGCTGCACTTTTCAAAAATGTGCCACATGTCCAGAAATGGTGTGATCCATGCCTACTGCTTTCCCACAATTGTGGCTGCACTTTTCAAAAATGCACCACATATCCAGAAATGGTGCAATCCATGCCTACTACTTTCCCACAATTGTGGCTTCACTTTTCAAAAATGTGCCACATGTCCAGAAATGATGACCCATGCCTACTACTTTCCCACAATTGTGGCTTTACTTTTGGTAATCAAAAATGCACCACATGCCCAGAAATAGTATGATCCATGCCTACTACTTTCCCACAGTTGTGCCTACACTTTTAATAATCAAAAATGTGCCACATTTGGTATGTACAACATGCCTAGAAATGGTGTGATCTATGCATACTACTTTCCCACAATTGTTCCCACACTTTTGGTAGTCAAAAATGTGCCACACTTGCTACTTAGGCTTTGAAATATATGTCAGACTATTCAAAAATGCACCACATTGCAATGCTACTTAGCCTTCAACAAATAAATTCATAAAAATCACCAAAAATTTAGTAATAGCTAGAAATGTATGTTTGACTATTCTTGCATGCTAATTGTATGCACAACTTATCCAAAATGGTGTGATCCAAGCCCACTACTTTCTCACAATTGTTACTACACTTTTCTTAATGAAAAATACACCACATTTACTATACTTTGCCTACACTTTACTACACTTTGGCTTTTCTACACTTTCATTACATTATATTATATTTTCCTATACCTGTTACAATACCTTTGGTGGTTAAGAACAATAATTATGATTATGATTATGACTAGGATAAAGATAAAGATAAGGATTAGGACAAAGATAAAGATTAGAATGAGAATTAGTATCAAAATTTGAATGAGAATTAGAGTAAGGATTAGAATAAGAATTAATGTGAGGATTAGAGTGAGGATTAGAATTAAAATGAGAACGAGAGCAAAAATAAGTGTAAGAATTAGAATTAGAATCTTAAATAGACAAACAATATATTTTTCTACTATACTATTTTTATAAAAGTGATAATAGAAATTATAAACAATAGTTTACTTATGTTGTCTTTTATATTTAATAGTTTAGAATACTAAAAGATTTCATTATGTTTGTGAGAGACTTCAGGAGATATCAGAAATGCATGGTGGACAATACAAATAATGATAGTGATGAGACAAACATGCCAAGTCAAGTTAGAGGCCCAGGAGGTCAAATGTGGGTGCAGATTGAGTTGGAAACCATTGAGTGTGATTGAAGGGCTGAAAGTGATGGTGACAGCATCAGATATGATTGGATATAAGGTGAAACAGGTGGTGTAATGAGCATTGCATGCCATGACTCACAACAAGTTAAAACAGAGGTATTAGCTGACAGGGAAGTGAATTAGCACAGATGACACAGATATGAGGTGAAAAGCTTATGGACACAATCCACACCATGCCACAGACATCCAAGATATCCCACAGCCTATCTGAACCCACCATGTTTCTGAGGATGATTGAAATTGCAATCTAGAAGGGTTAGCAGCAGAAAGTCAACTTACCAGATCACATGGCTGCATCAAGACTGAATCAGGCAATCAGAGCAGTATAACATGTTGTATATGGACAATAGATGATGGGGAAGCAATCCACAGGCATGAAACACAAGGATGGCACCAGCAACAGTGGAAGACAACCACACATAGACTAGGAAGAGCATTGCATTAGCCAGGCCACAACTTGCCATATTGGGTAACTGCTTGAGTGCACCACATGCAGCCCCCACACAGACCATGGACATTGTCATACTATAGACACATCTCTGCATTGATGCAATAGAACACTTTTAGAGATACTATATTTTTATTTCATAGCATTTTTCTATTTTGTTGGGCAACCATTAACCCTACCAGGCTTCTTGGTTGAGGGGGAGTGTTGGAATGATTGATTACATACGCACTTTGGCTTATCTAATCAAGTCCACACCATTAGTTACCTTAGGGTTAGAATACTTAGTGACTATATTGTATTCTACAGTTCTACTGATAGATACCACACAAAAGAATTATTATACCAATATACCTATGATGTACATATAAAATCTGTCTATAAAACTCGGATTGTTTGTGCCGAAGGCACAAACCAGCAGGTGAAAACACCTAGTACAATTTATTGAATATGATTTCATAATATCAAACATTCAAAATATTCTTAGGTATGTAGTCTTTCTATAATTCTAGATCTAATTCTTGTATTTTATCAAACAGATCTATTTCACTACCAATCAGGCAGAAGTTCTAGCTTTAAACAACCAAGTAAGTATCTTGATGTTTAACTGATGTAATTATACATGTAAATTGAAGTCCTCAGGTTTATATAACCAAGCCTGATATGCATAGACCAAGGTTAAGTGCAGGCATAAAAAAGTAAAGAACAATAGAAAGTTGATGAACAAGCAAAACTATGGAATCAAACAAAATATGAAGGAGCGTTAGCTAAGCAAGCAAATAGTGACTTAGTTATGGGATTGAAAGAGTTAGCTAAGTGAAAAGAAAAGAATCAGTTCAAATGTAACAGGAAATAATGTTGATTGTAATATTATTCATTGTGAAATCATGCCACTATCAAGCATCTTGTCTTGATTGTTCAAACCAGCTTCCATCATACAATGCATATCCCTCTCTGTATTTGATTTTTGCCTTTGTGTGCCCTTCTGCACTCAATCTTATTGCTGCATCCACCTTTGGTGCCAACTTTTGTAATTTCCTATACATGGTTGCCACCTCTATAAGCTTTTCCTTTGATGGACTTTTGTTCTCATGTTCTTGGAAGAGCTTTCGAGTGGCAGCTACTGCCATGATTGCAGTCTGAGACTTTGTCATGTCAATGGCACTCCAATACAAGTCCCAGATTGGTCGCATTAATCCTGGCATTGTGTTGAAATTCCACCTAGAGATATGTGGATTCAGGATCTGATATTGCATTGTGGTATACCTATATTGGAGCAATGTTGCTGTCAAGTGGTTTTCATGTCAATATTCTTTTTTTTTTTTTTCTGGTTTGATTTGATCATGACTTACCATTTTTTTTCTTCCAATAATTGCCATAGATGCCTTCATCCTCCATGGATGATTCAATTACATCATTTGTTAAAAGTGATCCTAGGACAATGTCATTGTTCATATCATTTATTTGCAATCATGTGCATACCTTGGTCAACATCCATGGGCATGTCAGCATGTTCCACCACTATCATCAATAAGACATAATGGTGAATTGAATTATGCAGATTCACCCACCTGATGATGCAGCCTCTATGGTCAGCTGATCAAGACTTCTACTCATGGCCTGCTCTGCCATATGCTGTGGCATATATTCATTCCAATATTCCTCACATTCTGTCATGCTTGCTGTCTCATAGTCTTGGATGCCTGGATAATGTCCAAGCTTCATCACAAGCCAGGCAGGTATCTTGGTTGCACCCATGGAACGCATGACTTGCTTTATGGATTGCTCACATAGAGCCTGTCATCATCAATCCAATCAATTTGGTTTGAAATAATATGAAAATCTTACATACACATAGAAATGCATCCAGTGCATCCTTGAAGTCTGGAGTAATTTTATTCTCACCAACCAAGCCAAGATCTTTCGTCATGATCCCATCTACTAGTGCACTGATTGTGCAGATATGTTGTGTGAGCATTTTCTTGCCAATCTAACATAGATAAATAAGTAAGGGAGTAAAGAAGCAATAGTGGGCATTCATGAATGCATGGTTCCCTTGATGATAAAAAGATGCCAACAAGACACATCTAGCACATTAACATGTTTGTGTAACTCACCTGCACTGCTTGATCACTTGGTTGATTGTTGGTGGTGGTTATGTCATCAACAACCTGAATTTAATATATCATCACTCAGTAAGCATGATCTGGTGCTAGAACATGCTAGTCACTCACTCACCTGAGTTGGTTTGATGTTGTTGGTGGTGGTGGTGGTAATGGTGGTGGACTAATAACAATGATGATATTATGTCTATATATATATGGACAAAAATCTTTACTTACATCCATTTGTAGCTTGTTTGATGTTGTTTGGTAAAATTCCAAAATAGGAAGGTGATGGTTCAGGTTCAAGAAGTGTTTCAGCACAGCCACTAAGTGTTTCATCTCCTATGTAAGCAGTGCTTATGTAATCTATTTGTGTTATATGCCAAATAACATGATCTGATGATCAATTATGCATGATAGTAGTTAATGTGGGAATGTCAAGCATATTACCTTCTTAGGTAAGCAACCCTTATATGATATGCACATTGTTCTGTGTACATCCAAGTGTAAAATGGCATGCATGATGTAGCACTAGATTATGTAATGCAAAGCAATCTTTAAAATGATGTCAGTTAATTCTCCTGCCTGTCTTATATACTCTGTTCTCGTTCTCTTCCTGATTCTAATCCAAAATCACTTCACTTGGTTGTCAACCATATCATTACTCCTCATTATTTCCCATGGATTGTCATGGTCAACTGTCATGAGACAGTGGGGGCTCACGAGGAGGTCCTTGAGTGCTTGGAAAGCACGAGTGTGCTCGACTGTCCATGAAGGGAAAATCTTGTTAGCATCTAGAGCATGGAGTTGGCCAAGCGAGGATCCGTGATGTTTCGTGTCCGTAGAGTATCTGTCGAGAGGTCACAACGCTACGCTCAATCGGTTACCCGATATGGTAAGTCGCGGCTCGGCTATTGTAGCGCTCTTGCTGCTGTGCGCGCGGTCGTCCTAGATCATTGCTGGTGCTGCTGTCCTCGCGTTTCACGTCCCCTGGGTGCTAACATGTCTTCTATAGGTCATGTACATTGTGTAAAATGCGTCCGATGCACCAGATTCGGCCTTGACGCGATCTGATTGCTGGGTGAGTCCAGCTGCTGTTCTAATCCTTCTAGGTCTCGATTTCAATCGGCCTCGGCGACGCAGTGGGTTCGGATAGCCGGTGGGTCGTCTGTGGTGATATTGGGGTGGTGTGGACGGCCTAGGTACGTCCGTTATCGTGGGCTTGCGCTGTTCATGCTGACCTGACCGGTTGCCAGCTAGCGCCCTTGTATTGACTCGGTTCGAGTCAACGCGCACGTCGCTCGTTGCGTCGTTCATCCGCCATCGATCCACGTCATATTCGGCGCCATCCGCACCGTTCCTGCGCTTCAAATCGCGCTCGATCGCTCTTGATTTCTCCTGCTCACCCATATGGCCTCCTGGCCCTGTATCTTGAGCTGGCGCGTTCGCATCGTCGCCTGCGTTGTTCCTGTTGCGTCTGGGACATGCCTTGGATGTTCCCGAGTCCCTCCATGCGACGGCTTCGTCTCCTAGGTCATCCAGCTCATTTCGAGCTCTCCATGGTAGGTCTTCCTCCTCCTGGCGCTCTGAGTGGTCGCGTTTGCGTTCTGAGATTATTGACAGCTTCTTCAGCCTGTCCCTGACGTCCCCGTCACGTCTGGATGTCGCCAACGCGTCTGCCTTGCCTCCCGGGTCGACCTGGTCGACCTGGACCTCCTCTGGTGGGTCCCCTTGGTCTGGTCGCTCTAGCCATTTCCAAACACGCTCTGACGCGTTCTGCAGGTCCTTCGGTCGCTTCCTAGGGTCCTCGTCACGTCCTAACGCTTCTGACGTGTCCGTTTCGACTCCGGTAAGTCTCTCGTCGACGCTCGCTGACCTTCCTCTCTCTCCCTCCAGCTTGATGCTGGGGGGTTCTCTCGTGCGGTTCACGGCCTCTGCGGATCCGTCTGGTGGCTCTGGCGGTTCAGGTGAGTCTGCTAGATGATTTTCTGGTCGTCCTGGATGCTGACTCGTCCATCTCGTAGCTGACAACTTCAGCTCAAGTCGAGATAACTCGCTGCTGGCGCCGTTCGTTGCGCCGTCGTCGCCGCTTCGTCGACCATGTCGACCACTTCCCTGGACCTCTGGACATCCTCTGATGTCATCCGCATCGCGTTTGTTGCCTCCCAGTCCGTCCGTCGCGTCCGTGCAGTCCCATGTCTTGCTGACTGGGTCCGGCGCCCGATCTTCGTCGTCACCATTCGTACCACTGCCAGGATACTTCATTTGGCATTGGGCCTTCTCCTGCCCATGCCCAGGTAAGTCTTCATCAACTACGGACTCCGTTCGGGTGGCCTCGCCGCTATCTGACTCGACCATCGCGTCTGCGCGGTCTCCAGGTGCGGTTGCCTCATGTGCACCACTCACTGGCTCCGTATGGGCGTGGTTGCCCCCTGGGTCATCTACGACATCCTTAGGTGCATCTTGACCATCTCTGATCGTGTCCTGACCCTTTCTGTAGGTGTTCGCCTCAGCCGTTCGGCTTTCGGTGGTTTCGTCTGGTCTCCGCGCCCTTGACTTGGTCTGCTTGACCCTTGCCTCGCCCGTTCCTTCGCCCAAGCCTTCTGGCTGGTCAGGGGGCTCTGTGGGTTCGTCTGGATGATGCTCGTCGTCACCCGGCAGGTCCGCAGGGTCTTCTGACGGTCTTGAATTCGCCGTCTCGTCGCCTGGATGTTCGTCATCGTCGACCTCGTTTTCCCCCTTCTTGACCTCGTCGCAGGTACCTGCTGCCTCCATGTCGCTCATGGCGACTTCTTGGCCCTCTCCGCACGATTTCGGCTCGTACGGCGTCCGTATGGCTTCCTCGGTCCTCGACTCGTTGTCCGTCTTGATGACTTCTTCGGCCTCGACGCGGTCCTGGCTATCTGCCTTCTCAACCTTCTCATCGGCTTCGTTGACACGTTCGCCATCTCTTGACTAGAGTGGCTTGTCTACTGGGTTGTCCAATCCGCCTGCTGGCCTTGCCGGCCCAGCGCTCTTCGCGTTCGGGTTCGCGACGTCAGCAGCCGCTTCGTCGTCCCATGGGCTAGCCGTTGCAGGTTCCTGGGGCACGACCGTGGTGCGACGGACTTCCGTGTCCTCGCTTTTGGCATTCTTACCCCTCCAACCATTTGGCTTAACCTCTTGCAGGCTTTCCGTGTCGCGTTTCAACTTGCAACGTCTCCTCTGACTCTCTAACCCAGTTCTCGGCCTCTCATTGGCCACTTTCAGCTCTTGTGCAGCCATGTGCAGCGCTCTGTAGCGTACCGTTCGTCCTGTCGTAGTTGTAGACCGTTTGAATCGTTTAATAAGATACTTGAATGGTTCATGAGCGGATTCGAGTTGAAGCATACGGCCGAATAGCGAATCAGGTATACTGGAAATGATGATAGCCTTTGCGAAGGCTTCGAGTTGCGGGTCTGGGTCTGTTGCAGTACCGTCGAGGTAGCCTTGTAGTCCGGCTCCTTCGACAACGAGTTTGATCCTCCCGCGCCATTCCATCCAGTTCTGTCCGTTCGCCGCTAGATCCGGTACGTGAATTTCTGTGCCATCATTGAGCTCTACTGAGTATGGCATTTTCTTCTCAGGCCTTGGGTGAGAGTCTGGTGAGTGAACCACTTTGTTTATTGAGCACAGGCAGGGCTCATAACCTGTTAGACTGCAGGATACTTGTAGTCACTATGATATTAGGTAGGTAATGTAGTACTAACCTGCAGGATACTTGTAGTCACTAAGTATCCTAAGGTAACTAAT
>JBBPKJ010001389.1:0-11080 GCA_038089195.1 Brasilioporus rufonigricans | reverse complement strand
GGGACTTCTGCTTCCGCTACGCCCTCTCCTTCGGCTGCGCCTCCCTCGGGTTATTCCTCGGCTGGCCCGTCTGCTTCTTCAATGCCCTCTTCGCCCACGAACCCTGGAGGCAACATGCCTCCGTCTGGTTCCTCCATGGCCCCTTACCCCACTTCTACTGGGGGGTCAGGTTCCACCTGCATGCCAAAGCGCTCCGTCGCCGAAGCACGCGACAACGTGGAGAAGAAGCGGATGCACAGACGTCGTTACCGCACCTCCCACTAATCGCCATGCAATGCGGCGTTACACCCAGATCACTTTATCTTCTCGGAGTTCATGTCTTTTCACTTGTTCCTCTAGATGGGGTGCAGATGTAAATAGTAACGATAGTAATCGGTCAAGGTCATCGTCGAGCTCGACGCTCGCACGCGAGTCCAGCCGGGGGCTGGCCACGAGATCGCGACGTGTAGTACCATGTATCACTATCTCAGTTTTCTCGTAGACGCATCGTGTAGCCATAGTGTATCGACTCATCGTGGATTCGTTTATGTAAATTTGGTTGCAATGCAAATCGTGTCGTACGTATCTGTGGCGCATACGATCGGTCGTTTTGTCCTGTTTCCACGCAAGGATTGTGTTATTCGGTGTGTCGTGCGCAAAAGTTTGTTTGAGTCTTTTCGACGCCTTGGCAACGGAAAGATCGGCGAGTGGGTTATGTCCTGTTATGTATCGCGAGGTCTAAGTTTATACATATTGCCAATATCATCGTTTTGACGTTTATCGACCTCGGTATCATCATGACCCGTCGGAACCTCGGGGGCCGGTAGCGTACTGTCCGACAGGCACCCTTGGCCCAGATGTGAATCGCCGTGGGTCAACGCGTAGTCGCGCTCCATACATTTACGACATCAAAACGTCAATACACCCCGTTCGCCTTTCGCAATCCGAATGATGATCCACAACTGTGCAATGCCCTAGGTCAAAGGTCGTGTCGTGTCAGGTCGCCGTCGCAGAACCAATACAAAAGCGGGCGATAGACACACACACCTGGACGTGGCTGACCGACAAAAACACGAGGTTCGTCACGTTCGAGTGGACGGCGAACGACACGATAAACACGATCCCGATCGGCGTGTAGAGCGCGGCGGATTCGACGACCATGACGATGGTGGCCTTGTACAGGGACAGGTCCTCCCTCCCAAGCATCGATCGCGCTTTCAGGTCGGTTCGGAGGGAGAGGAGACGATAGACGACGAGTAGCGTATAAATGAGAGTCAGTCCGACTTGGAGGGAGAGGTAGGCGAGTTGGATGTTGATGTTGTAAAACACTGCACCACTAGCCTCCGCGAGGACAAGAACAGACATGGCTGGGGTGTAAGGTGTCGGCACCGATGGATCAGATAAAGGACAAGGAGACGGATACGCACCAACCATCGCTGCAAAGATGGTGTACATGGGCACGATGACGAGTTTTTGCCAGTCCCAGAGGACGGAGCAACGGTAGAGCTATGATGCAGAAATGAGCACGATATATGTAGGCGGCGGAAAGGAGGCTAAGAGAGTACGAACCAACAAGGCTTGCATGAACCATTCCATGACATAGTAACTATGACATGCAACTCGAGTGATGATGTCTACTCGCAAACACGAAAAGCGACGTACCAAGTCAACGCCAACATGTTGATCCAGTAATCCATCTCGTTGAGAATCAATGCAGCCGGTCCGCCAGGTGCATCCCGCAGGGTGATCCATATCATCTCCGTGTACCGGGCATTTCCTGCGAACCCGATCGTTGCAAGAACAAAGGTGATCCAGACGTAGCCGAAGAGCATCCAACGGTGACGAACGGTTTGACTAGCCCTCTGTCGTCTCCGAATCAGAATGATCGTTGCTTCAAGGGTCAGGGTGAAGAAGATGCCTGGTAATGGCGTTCAAATTCGGTCTCTCCGTGAGGTGACCGGCGGCGGATGGGTCTTACCATAGGACACCGCTGCGAGTATCATGCCAGCGAGACGAGAGCGCTCTAACCAGAGGTCGGTGTTGGGGGTATACGAAGACATGTTTCCACGAGGCGTCAGTTTGAGAACACGTAGATGCCAAGTTTTAGTGGGTGCGCCTTCTCCTTGTATCGGGATGGAGAAAATCAGTTACGGCGGGGCAATTGGAGAATCGAGATGCATCTCTTCGAAATATATGTGTTACGGAAACGGGAGGAATGCGGGAGAATCCCGTATGGGTGTGTGACGCTGAAGAAGCGATTAACTCCGGTCAAGTATGAAGCTTGAAGAGGGAAAAGGTACGCCTACCAAGGATTCAGGACATCCTCGCACCCGATCTACGATGTTTCCGCTACTCAGCTAGGTTCAAACATGAAAAAGATGAAACAGGCACAGACGAATTACTATCTCCGCCAATCTATGTGATATATGGATCACTTTGAAGCTTTTCTGACGATTAGCATGATCGTGGTAGGTTGTGACTATGCTGCAATATCCCCTATAGGATCGCTCACTCGCTCGCACCAATGAATAGGGCTAAACTCGGTTCGCAGAGTAATTTTTGTCTAGTGGCTCTCCAAAGGACGTTTCCTGTCGAAAACAGATGGTAGGTCAAACTTTTTGGGTCGTAGGTTTTGAGCCACGTTTCACCTCTTCGCGAGTGGATACCATGGGACTATCCTCGCCCGCGTGTTGATATTAATGGTATCAGTGTCCTTTTAAGGCGCGTGCGAATCTCTTGTGAGCCGGCACGACGCTGGACGAGTGATAGACTCTGGCACGAGTGGCATGGCATATAGACAAATTGATGATCTCACAGGAACAGGCAGTTTTTGGCTTGGTGTTTGGTGAAACGTGACAAGCCCCAACAAATTTATGACTTACACACGCACATACGTGCATTAGAATTAAATACCATATGGACGCAGACATGCCGACCAGTGACGCAACAAGTTACAAGTTACAACGCGTTACAGCCCCGTTTCAATATCAGCCCACCCCCCGTCCAACATCGACAACTTACTGGGATGGATAGGCGTCGGCATGTCCGGCGGTTGCAGTCACCAGATATGCTTGTCATCCCCTGCAGCGAAGATCCTCAATAACAGCAACTCGAATACGTTCGGGACTGGGAAACTCGGCTGCGCGACGTCCTTGGCAGCGACGGACATATCTCTTGGAAAGACCTGGGCAGGGAGGTGGCGCGTGACCCCAGCGCGGTGCATGTCTGGCCAAATGCAAGACACGTAATGGACTCAGGTTTCCGAATACTCGTCGTAGGTGGTAAAGACGAAATAACGACGGTTGTGTTTCAGGCACATGTCCCATATCTAAACCGCGGCTGGCATACGGATAAACGGTGAACATGGATGAACCATAAACTCACGACGGCCTATAGAGCGTCAGACAGAAGGGATGTCTGGCTTAACAGATTGAGGTCTTGATCAGGCTATTGTCATCTCAACCGATTGGTCAGGGGTGCATGGACACGAGACGCTTACCCCCCAATGCGAGCAAACTCTTCGAGGTCGTCGTACTTGATATCTAGTGGGGAAACGACTATGATCAGGAGTGCCAGATCGTCCGGCCCGGTGCCTGGCTACCATCCACCCCATTAGCGTTCTTATGTCGAAATCAGATATCATGGACGACCAACCAGAGCGATCAAGTCGAATAAACCCGCGTTGGAAACGAGACACAGGTGATTTACGTCGCTGAATTTCAAGCGTGGGCACACCGGGTGATCATCGGGGATGTTCAGAAAGAGCTTCATGACTTTGATGACGGTACGCAAGGGGTACGCTCGCACGAGTTTCGTGATGTCCGAAGGGGAATTAACTGTCGAGGAACTGCACGTGGTGGTCATCCAGCCCCCGGCAGGTGGTATCGTGCAGAGTGAAATCGGTGAGTTTCTCTTGTCCCGCGAGCGCCGAGGTGAGCCGCGCGGCGCCCATTTCTTTCACTAGGTTATTCTTTAAGTACAAGACGACCTATTGGCGAGGAAACACAGGTACGCACACGAAACGATGGCCCAACGAAGATCCCACTCAAAGAGACGCTGGACCAAGTAAAGCTCTCGCGTATGAGGAGCACGCACGAGTACCCGGAAATGCGGTCATTCATAGCGCACCAATGGGTCGACCTGCATGGGGAGTACATACTTTGGCAACCACGTCTGGGCCAAATACGTCCTCAGCGAATGCAACCATACAGTCCTTTGCACGCGCTGCATGCCTTTCGGCGTCGTCTCCACCGCACCTGCTGGAGGTACCGATGGGCTGACGTGACCGAGCGGCGGTGCTGCGGGGTTGGCGATCGCCGAGACTGGTACACTTGGGGTACACGCCTGGCTAAGGTAAATAAATTTTCGATGTAACCCAAAAACGAATGGGTAGAGATCTGCCGCAATATTTGCCAGATTATTGTCACGATATTTTCCTAATATGTCACATACAATGAATATAGCTATCATAAGTTATTGTGAGGTTGGAATTGCTCGGCAGAGGTCTAAGCCAGGAACTAGATGAACCTCAGTAGATGTCAAACTACTGAGGAAATAAGCTAGAAACTACTCTGAGAAATGTACGCTCTATGCTTATGTAATATTACCATAAATAGAAGTCCAAAGCGCGCTGGTCAAGTTTACAACATAAGTATCATGTAATGATTTGTCAGATGTCGATTGTAGAATATCAACCAAGCAATTTTCAGAAATAATATCCCCTAGAGACTATTGCAAGTACTCAAGCCTAGCTCTCCAGAAGGCCACACCACTAGATTTGGCAGAGTCATGTATACCCCCATTCTTCCTTTCTCCCTGCAACGACGTACGTTCCGCACGTTCTGTCTCAGTTCGGGTGTACCACCGCCGCCCTGGGTGGTTCCAGCCATATTGCATGACCCTTCGGACATGATGAGCCCCGGTGAGAGTTGGCAGTGACAACGCCGAGATCCGAGTACTAGATTGGAATTAGCATCCGGATTTCAATAATAATAGCACCACTTGGCGGCATGCGATCCGTTCTTTTATTCTCCTCTGTTGTTCTACCCCGGCTGCCGTCGCTCCTTTGTCCGCTCCTTCATTCGCCATGTCCCGCTTCATACCCTGGCTGGCCCTCTCCAGCCTCTCCCTCTCCGCCGCAGCTCAGAAAGGCGGGTCCTTTATACAGGCAGGTAACACTCTCGTCAGCGCCATGATGGTACGTCACGCCGTGTCCCGCCAACCCACTGCTGTTCACCCATCCCTGCTCAGATGTTTCTTGGCAGCGAAGAGATGGTCTACATCCTCGACAAGAGCGAGGGAAACGCTGCCCAAATCGACGGCCATCCCGCTTGGGCATCCGCCTGGTCAGTTCGCAGTCCTTTACCCCTCGTCACGTCCTCACCGGTTTTACAGGAACATTAACACCCGTCAAGCGACCGTGATGAGCGTCGTCACCAATACTTTCTGCGCCTCGGGCATGCACCTCCCGAATGGGTCGTATGCCACTTTTGGCGGTAACAACGCCGTCAGCATTGGTGTGTTTTTTTTCCCATGTCCACTTGCGGCCACTTGATTCCCTTTCCACAAAGGGGGCGGCGACCCGTCTTCCGGAACCTACGATTCTGTCTACGGCGACTATGACGGCAGAAAGGCAATCCGTGTACTCAACCCGTGCACTCAAGACAACCTGTCCTCCCCTGGCTGTCAGTGGTACGACAACCCCGCAGTGCTGTCCATGCAGGACAATCGCTGGTACGCTGGTACGGAGGCGCTTGGTGATGGCACGATCGTCCTTATTGGTGGCTTCGTCAATGGCGGTTACGTTAACAGGAATATGCCCAACACTGACCCTACCTTGGAAAGCAATGCTTCAACGCCGACGTATGAATTTTACCCCAGTCGTGGTCCCTCCACTGTCATGACCTTTATGACCACTACCTCTGGTCTCAACTCGTATGCTCACACCTATCTTATGCCGTCCGGCAAGATGCTCGTCCAGGCGAACCTCTCTACAAGTAAGTTGTCCAGCTTACGTCGGAGATCACGCGGCTTGACACCATGCTAGTTCTTTGGGATTTCAATCAAAACATCGAGACGCCACTTCCTGACATGCCTAATGGGGTCGTACGCGTGTATCCAGCTTCCGGCGCGGTGGCGATGCTTCCCCTCACACCGGCCAACAACTATAACCCCACCGTCCTCTTTTGTGGCGGCACGGACATGCCTGCGGATTACTACGGAAACTACTCGTGGCCGTTTTACGACACTTGGACGTACCCGGCATCCAAAGACTGCCAGCGTCTCACCCCCGAACCTCAGGACGGCTCCACCCCGGCATACCAACAGGATGACGACATGCCCTTGGGCCGCACGATGGGTCAGTTTATCACCCTCCCCGATGGGACCTTACTGGTTCTCAACGGTGCTGCGAACGGTACCGCCGGGTATGCCAATCAGACTCTGTATACCCTTTCGCTCGCCCAGATGCCCTACTTCCAGTCGCTCGCGTCGGGTCTTGTCGGCACACCTGCCATTTATCACCCCAATGCGCCCAAGGGTTCCCGCTGGTCCACTGCTGGCCTTGGTTCGACCACCATTGCGAGGATGTACCACTCGACCGCGATCCTTTTACCCGATGCATCCGTTCTGATCGCAGGGTCGAACCCCAATATGGACGTTCAGCTCAAGGTGCCCTTTCCAACGACCTACACCGCCGAGATCTATTACCCACCATACTTTTCGTCGAGCGTCCGTCCCCAGGTTACGGGTGTCCCACAGACATTGGGCTACGGCGGATCCTACTTCGACCTCAACGTCTCCTCGACATCATACACGGGATCTGCTAATGCTGCGGCCGCCAACACGACTGTCGTGCTCTCCCGAGGCGGCTTCTCGACGCACGCGATGAACATGGGTCAGCGCCACTTGCAGCTTAACAACACCTACACGGTCAACCAGGACGGGTCGTACGTCCTACACGTGTCACAAGTACCGCCAAACCCGAACTTGTTGACGCCTGGACCAGCATTGTTGTTTGTCGTCGTGAATGGGGTGCCTAGTAATGGAACGATGGTGATTGTGGGGTCAGGCCAAGTGGAGACCCAGCCAACGACTGCGGCAGCGGCACTCCCGGCAGCTGTGACGGCGACGACGACGACGACGGGCAAGTCATCAGGCGCATTGGGTGCGCCAAGGGTGGGGATGAGTGTGGTGATGGGAGCTGTCGCTTGGGGTGTTTTGGGATTCTTGGGTATCTTTGGTAAGTGTTTTTCTTGATCTCGATTGGGTTGGGTCGATTGATGATGCGCACAGCATGAACGATCACTATTTCTATCTCTCCTTCGGAACTTTTGAACCATCGACTTTATTTTTTGCATACCGTCATCATAATGGACCGCTGTTGTTTCTTTATAATCGTGCTAGCATACGCTTCGAGATCGGCCTGGATTCGTACGAATGAAAAAGGTACTTGGGACGCGATATATGCAGTATAGTACTACTTTGGCTAGTGCATCGGATTTACGAGTCGTATATACCAGGTATACACCTTCATTTGACGATCGATTGGGATCCAATGCTCACGCCTTTGGCAACCTATGGATTGTGCAGGAGATGATCGACGGGTGTCTGGATCAGAAGCAATTCCATGAGTGAAAGTTTCTTTTGGCTGGCTCAATGACTGATTTGCCATTGGGATCGGACCAACGGACCGAACGTCTTAGACTAGGAGGCTTCCAAAAATATCAAGAAACGCCTCTTATAATGTCGGCAGTCAGGTAAGTGAAGCTTCCTGATCCTATCACACGCGTCCATCTGGTGGCCATGATGCACGAACTTGGCATCAGGAAGCCTGAAAATGCGCCCCGGACTTGTCTTCGGTAGTAGCACTCGGGTGGGTGACTCGGTGACCTCGGGTTCGGTCATAGGTCCATCTCACGCTCGCCCATGACATGGTCGTGATCATGGATGTCGCAGGGCCCGTAGTATGAAAACCATGGGGCAGGTCAACTTTACGTCCCAGCTTCCTGCGCCAGGAAAGAGTCGTCATGGCGCCGTCGACGCTATAGTATGAGTCGCTCGCTTGCCGTGCGCGCCCTCTCATTTCCCTGTCGTCGCTTTTCTCCTGGTGGTCGCTCGAAGCGTCGTCGTCGCCGCTGCCACACATACTACATCCATCATCCCCAGTGCGGTCCCCTCGGGCGTCCCATTCAGAGGCTCTGCGAGCGGGGACGATACCACGCGCCGTCTCATCATCGACGTCGCCTTGAACACGACCGCTGAGCGACCATCGCGCTTGCGCAGGGTCCGGATGCCTCAGGCTGTGACGACGATCCGGCGCCTGCCACGCTAGAGTCCGGTAGCCTAGACGTGCGGTCTGGCTGCCGTCTCTGGCATCGTCGACGAGATCGACTCGGAGGTGATCGTCACGACGACCGACCTGCAGCTCGATGGGTGTGGTCTCCGCGTCACGACCATCGGGCTCGGTCAGCAGCGGTCATGATCTGCCTGTTGGAATTATTTGATTACCTACGCTTTCAGGCTTACATAAGCAATAGTTACATCGCACCATTAGCTACATTAGGATACCTAGTGACTACAAGTATCCCGCAGTCTAACAGGTTATGAGCCCCACCTGTGCTCAATAAATGAACCGGTTCACTCAACTCCAACTTGAACATGAGAAAATGGGCTGACGACATAATCGTTCTCGTGCGTGCAAACCGAACTTCTATGATGATTTACTCACCCCTGAAGAAATAGCTCTATGCAATGAAGCCAGGAGGAAGCTTCAAGAGGAGGTGGAGTTAATCCTGAGGCGTCAAGAAGAGCGCGAGGAGCGCGAGAGACTCAAACGCGCCCAGTTGGAGAGTCAAGAGGTCAAGCTGAATGGTTGGAGGGGTAGGGATGATGAAGGCGAAGATGCGGAAGCCCATCACACCACGGTCGTTCCACAGGAACACGAAATGGCGAGCCAATAGATCGACGAAGCAATTGCTGACGTCGCAAACCCAAACGCAAAATGCGCTGGGCACACAAGGCCAGAGAGCACTTCAGAAGCCCCACTGGACGAGTCACTCAAGTCGAGAGATGGCGAACGAGTCGACAAAGCTGACGAGAAGGTCGTGAAGGCAGAAAGCCAGGACCTAGTTGAAGCTGAAGAGTCGACGAGACGGACGACGAGTCAGGGACCAAGGATGCCAAACGGACGCCATGCAAGCGAAAATCATGGGGAGAGGGCCGAGAAGTCGCCACGAGCGACGAGGTCGAGAGTGGGGGAAGCGAGGTCAATGACGATGAAAGTCCAGGCGACGAGACGGAGAGCTGAGACCGTCAGAAGACCCTGCGGACGCGCCGGGTGACGACGGACGTCATCCAGACGAACCCACAGAGCCCCCTGACAAGCCAATTGACTTGGGCGAAGGAGCTGGTGAGGCGAGAGCTGAGGCAGAGGTCGACGAGGTCAAAAATGTCGAAAGCGCATTGAGAGCGCCGAAAGGTCTTGCAGTGACGACGGTTGATGATCAATGCCACCCAAACGAGTCCCTAGACGAGGTGAAAGGCTCCCAGACGTACCGCACTGCATACAGGACGAGACCGCCGAAGGTCGGATGGTCAAGGCAGACACCTACGAAATGGGTCAGGACGCGTGCGGAGACGATGAAGACCTACCGGGAGACGTCGTAGACGACCCAGGGGGCCACCACGTCCATGCGGAGCTGACGAACGGTGCAGATGAGTCAACCACGCAGGTAGACCATGCGAATGCAACGGTCAAGTTAGATAGTGGCGAGGACCCACGAACGGAGTCAATAGCCGATGAAGACGTACCTGATACCGGGTAGGAGAATGCCCAATGCGAAATGAAGTCTCTGAGCAGCAGTATGGACAGTGACGACGAAGATCGTACACCGAACTCAGTCGGTGAGACGCCAGATTGCACAGATGTAACAGACGAGTTGGTGGGCAACGACGGCGATGCGGATGACGCTGGGGACTGCAAAGAGGTCTGGGAAGGCGGTCGAGACGGTCGACGAAGCGGCGACGACGGTGCAATGAATGGCACCAGCAGCGAGTCGTGTCGACTCGAGCCGAAGTCATTAGCTACAAAACGGACAAATCAGCGCCCAAGACAACAAGAAAACAATCTAAGGGACTCAACTGAACCGTCTGAGCCACCAGACGACACCACAGACATCGCGAACTGCACGAGAAAGCCCCCCAGCGTCGAGCTCGAGGGGGAGAGAGGAAGGTTAGCGAGCTCAGAAAATATACTTACGAGCGTCAATGCGGACGCGTTGGGAGCGTCGAGACACGCAGAGGACCCTATGAACGTACAGAAGGACCTGCAGAACGCGTCAGAACGCGTCAGACGCCACTTAGAGCGACCAGACAGAGGGTACTCACCAGAGGAAGTCCAGGTCGAGCAAGGCGAGCCGGAAAGCGAGGAGGACGCGTGGGCGACATCAGGGAACAATGAGACCCTAGGAACCGACCTAAGGAGATGCAGAACGCGTCAGAGCATCAGCGAGAAAGTCTGGAGCAGAGGAAGGAAGAGAACTCACCAAGGAGCACTCCAGACGAGCAGGTCAGGCTGAGCGTTGAAGCGGACGCGTCAAGGGCTTCAGGACGCGACGACGGTTCTATGGGACGGCCGAAGAAGCTGTCAAACGTGTCAGAATGCGTCGGAGAATGCCCAGAGTGCGAGGTTGAGGAAAACCCACCTTAGAGCATCCCAGACAAGCTAGATGACTCGGGCGGCAAAGCTTTGACTCATTCAAGTGAATCAAGCATTCCTGAGTGCCATTCATGCCAAATTGTTCTACCAATGCTTGCTTACTAACTCATTGCTTTGCAGGCCAATATCTTCCTGTCCTTGCCCCACTGACATCTGCTGATCTTGGATCTAAGCTCAACCATTATTTCATCAGTAAATTTACAAGATGCTTTTTCATGCTTTTTGTGCTTTCCCCGCATCATGAAAAGCACGAAGCTGTAAAAGCATACAAAAGCAATAAAAGCAATAAAAAGCGAGTGATCACATACACCAAGAACAAAAGTAGAAAAATGTAGGTGATTATCCGAAAAGCAATAAAAGTGACTTTCAATATAATACATAAAT
>JBBPKJ010001388.1:0-11082 GCA_038089195.1 Brasilioporus rufonigricans | reverse complement strand
CAAAGGCAGAATCTATGAAGCAATCAGAGTATCAAGAATCTAGGAGAGCTGGAAAAGGTGGGATTTCATGGGACAGGAGGGAAACAGAGGGCATAAGGGATTGTGGGTCTAAAAGAGCAGATGTGTTTAGTCGAATCTCCTTTGGTGCATGAAAGGAGTCAATACAGCCTCCAGTTCATGCAGAGTCACTGAGGCTGCTGCTTATTTTTTCACCTCCAGAGTGGAGGCCTCCAGTTTAACTTCCAGAGTTATTATCTTAGCTGTATGTCCCTTGGTTGCATTCTTGGTGGTCTTCGGACAGTTATTGGCCATATGGTCATCTCCAGTGTAGATTATGCAAAGTTTGTTGTTGAAACACTGCTTACGTTCCTCTGAAGTAAGTTTGCCATCCTTGCTGAGCTTGGAAGACAAGTCCAACTTCGGTGTAGTGGACATTTTTGTGGAATTGCTGGAGTTGGATGATTTGGAGTTATTGTTATTAGACTTACCCTTTGATTCCTTGGAGCTGGAGGTGCTAGCAGAGCTGCCAGACGGAGCAAAGGTTTTATCAAAAGTCTTGGAGGCATTGTTGTTAGAGGATTTCATCTGATAACTAACCTCTGATTTACACTCCCAGTAACGTGCATTGATAGCTTGTGCAAGTTGGTGGAGTTCAGCAAGGGTAGGAGGTATTCCAACATGCAAGATCTCATCCTTGATATGGTCTGGAAGTCTGTTATAGAAATGATGCTGGAGGGCACCTTCTCCATAACTCTGGACTTGGGACATGATCCTATTAAACTCAACGACATACTTATTGATTTTTTGACTGTCCTTCATAATCAGGTTGTCAAGCTAATGCTCTGCATCTCCAACAGGGTTGTGCAGTCAGAAATTGGTCTGCAGCTCCAGGACAAACTCTTTGTAGTTGTCCATCCAGATCAGGCAAAGTGCTGGATCTTCCATCTGGAGGAGGTCTGGTTCAAACCATTCTAATGCCATACCCTTAAGGTAAGACTGGGCAAAGGTAACTTTAGCATAGTCGGTAGCAAAAGCTTTGGAGCAGTCCTGGAAGTTGAGTTTGCATTGGACTAGGAAAACCCGGAGTTTGCAGGTGTCAGTTCTATCAAACTGATCCAGTTCCCAGACTTTGGTCCATTGCATGTGCTCAGGTTTGCAACAAGCAGAGCAAGCTAAGCTTTGAATGGTGCTAGCTAAGTTGCCAAACATGCTGCATAGAACTTGCTCTTCATCTAAGGAGGGGTTTAACTCATCATCAGGAATGTCACCATTGGATGGGTCATCTCCAGGGTCACTTGGGGGGTCATCTGGAGAGTCAGAGTGAAACGTGTGATCTATGGGAGTATGGAGTGATGGTGAGCTTGGAAGAGGAACCTTAGTGCCATTGGGAACTTCCTCAATGCAGGCTCCTGGGGTCAGAGATTGTGGTAGGGCAGGGGCCTGAGAGGCTGAGCCTGGAGTATGTCTAGTGGAGAAACACCAAAATTGGTTGATGATGTCCAGGCCTCTGTGGCTACTGCTAAAAGTACAGAGGGTATTGTGTGCATCAGTGAATGCATGAGAACAAGAGGAAGTGACTCTAGTTGCCATGATGACTCTACACAAGTGGAGTCTGAATATACTGTTAAACCCAGGTGATGTGCTCCAAGTGCATAGGTCCAGTGTCCCAATTTCAGAGGGTCAGAGGGTCGGAGGTCAGATGAGAGTTACTAAGAACTCAAGTCAGAGAGACGACAAACAAGATGAGGAGAGTCAAGTTCAGTCAGGCAGAGCAGAGCAGAAACAGATGGAGGTAGAGAACATCAAGTTCTGTTGATATTCAGACTGAGAAATACAGGACAGAAGTACAGAGATTATATAGTAAGTTGGAGGTGGATTACTAAGATGGAAAGAAGATCGGGTAGACACATAATGTGCAAAGGTATGGGGGTGAGACAGGAGTGACAAAGTGTCAAGATAAAACAAGAATGAAGAGATGTCAGAGTGACATAGGAATGGAAATGTCAAGATGAAGCATATTCTGGATGTAAGTATGGAAGAGCAGAATTGGTCTGGAGGAAAGAAGACAAGACTTAGCAAGTAAGAATAGTCTGGAGGTGAATAAGATAGTCTGGAGTTGTGTCCAGAGGACTGGAGTTAGACTCAGTGAATCTGGTATATGACACAATGGCAACCTCCATCCCTGTGCCTATTACTCCAAAACCCTGGGCTTAGCTGAGTGAAATTATGATATCTATGACCAAGAACTCCTTGCCACCATTCTTGCCTTGGATGAATGGCACCATTATCTCCAGGGTATTGGATACCCTGTTACCATTATCATGGGCCACAAAAACCTGTCTTATATATGAGCCCCTCAAAAACTGTCTTGTAGACAGGCAAGGTGGAGTATTTTTTTACAGGACTTTGACATTGTTTGGGATGTTACCCCTGGCTCCAGGATGGCCCCTGCCAATGCTTTGTCTTGAAAGGATGAAATCAATACTTCCCTGGACAATACCAAGTCTTCCAACTAGCCTGCTTGTCCTCCTCCAACCTCCTTGTCAAATGCATCCTTGAGGCAGCTGCTGACAACTCCCCTCTCTTCCAGAATTCTGTGCCTTCTGATTGGCCGTACAATGGCCAGAACCTCTACTTCAAACATCGCCTGTATGTCCCTGAACCTGCATGCCACAACCTCATCTCCTCTCTGCACTCCTCACCTGCTGGTGGACATGAAGGTGTATTTTGAACCCAACAGCATCTCCAACAGGATTATTGGTGGCCTGGCATGGGTACCTATATACACTGCTATGTTTCTGGGTGTGCCACATGTCAGGCTAACAAGATTAATACCCACCCCTCCATCCCTCCTCTCTTGCCTCTTGCCTCTGCTGCTATATGCCCCTTCCAGCAGATCTCCATGGATCTGATTTCTGGCCTGCCCCTTGTCCATTGGCTGGACTCTATACTGGTCATGGTTGGCCATAGCCTTATGAAGGGGGTAATTTTCATCCCTTGCTCAAAATCCATTGATGCTGCCAGCATCGCAGGCCTCTTTTTCAAACATGTATTCCCCCACATTGGCCTACACAACACTTGTATCTTGGACAGAGGCCCCAAATTTGCCTTGGCATTTGCTAGAGAACTTGCCTGCACCCTCTCCTATGATGTGAAACTCTTCTCTGCTTACCATCCCCAAACTGATTGAGAAACTGAACACATCAATCAGGAACTAGAAATCTACCTTTGTATCTTCTGCCAAGGAAGACCCAACCAATGGGTAGATCTTCTCCCAATGGCTGAATTCTCTCATAACTCTGCCACCCACTCCTCCATCCACCAATCACCATTCTATCTCATGATGGAATACCAACCCCATGCTTACCCCCCTCTTGGCAAGACCTTCCTTCTAGCCCTGGAAACCCACCTATCCACCATCTCTAAGGCACAAGATGAAGCACTGGCTGCACATCAAAAGACCCAACAGCTGATGAAGGAATGCATCACCTCTACCTTCCACCCCTGGAAAGTCAGAGACAAAGTGTGGTTGGAGACCACTAATCTCCAGTTCTCTTCCCCATCAAGAAAGTTGCTCCCAAAAAGAGTAGGACCATTTGAAGTTACTCAGGTCCTTTCCAACCTCACATTCCATCTCAAACTTCCCCTCTCTTGAAAATACCATGACATTTTCCATGCATTCAAACTCTCTTCCTATCATTCCACCCCTGAACATGGGTCCGATTTCCCCTCTCTCCCCCCTGACATCATCAATGATGAAGAACAATATGAAGTAGAGGCCATCATTGCCCATCATGGAATGGGAAGACAACAGAAATATCTCATCAAATGGCAAGGTTATGCCTCATCAGAAAACACATGAGAACTGGAATCAAATCTTACCAATGTCCAGGAACTATTAAACAAATACAAACTGTCCCTGAACCTTTGATGGACCACTTTCCCATCCCCTTCTAGATCTTCTTTGTCCTCATCTGTGGAGCTCTCCTTTTTATTGCCTCAGCCCTCCTCACCACCCACCAACACCCCTACCACCATCGCCACCCTATCTCTTTAAAATGTCCCTTCCCACTGCCCTATCCCGCCTGGTTCAACCCTCTCTTCTCCTAGAACTACAGTGAGCAACAAAACTGTTGCAATGATTGCAACACTTTGATTATTGGGTTCATATCTAGTGAACCATTGATGCTAGACCGATAAACCTAGTAATCATTAGAAAGCCATCGTCAATGGCTTTCTGCTGATATATACATTGCTTAGGTAATTTCCACTAAATAAGGAAATATTGCACAATCAATCAAGGCAACTCATTGCAACAGTTTTGTTGCTGACTGAAATGAGTATGAAACTGATATATTGCTGCAATCTATTCCACAAGAATTTGATCATACAACATACAACAAGTATGAAATGGTACAAACAGACCAAAATACCATCACTTTTCCCACACCTGCCATCATAAAACCCACTTTTGTCAAGAAATTCAAGAAATTGATGTTTTGTTTGAGATAGGGTCAATTTGCTGTCAAACCTTTCATCCCAGTGTTCTCAATTACTGTATCACTAGTATACATCACTGTAAACACTGTTCTAACCAATACAAAGCTTTTTGGAAATAACCACACCTCATATTACATGCTAGTAGACAGTAGAGCTGATATTGTATTGGAGCTAGAGAAGCTAACAATGATGGTTAAGTTACAAAAACTGTTCTGAACATTGAAAACATTATATTCTTTGAAATACCATGTGGTACAATATTGAAATTGCTGGTATCAATGCAGTAGTTAAGGAAAAACATATTCTCTACTTTAGTTATTATAAATAATAGTGGTTGGATGTTGTTTTAAGTGATCAGGCACATGCAACAAATAATTGGAAGTATAGTATATGTCTAGATAAAACATGGATGGACTGCATTTGGTCCACTAATCAAAAAGAAAAGTGAAAATGACATTAATAATGGTTTCATCAATATAGAGAGAGGGGTTTTGCTTGACTAGTGCATTGATACCAGCAATTTCAATATTGTACCACATGGTATTTCAAAGAATATAATGTTTTCAATGTTCAGAACAGTTTTTGTAACTTAACCATCATTGTTAGCTTCTCTAGCTCCAATACAATATCAGCTCTACTGTCTACTAGCATGTAATATGAGGTGTGGTTATTTCCAAAAAGTTTTTTATTGGTTAGAACAGTCTTTACAGTGATATATACTAGTGATACAGTAATTGAGAACACTTGGATGAAAGGTTTGACAGCAAATTGACCCTATCTCAAACAAAACATCAATTTATTGAATTTCTTGACAAAAGTGGGTTCTATGATGGCAGGTGTGGGAAAAGTGATGGTATTTTGGTCTGTTTGTACCATTTCATACTTGTTATATGTTGTATGATCAAATTCTTGTGGAATAGATTGCAGCAATATATCAGTTTCATACTCATTTCAGTCAGCAACAAAACCATTGCAATGAGTTGCCTTGATTGATTGTGCAATATTCCCTTATTCAGTGGGAATTACCTAAGCAATGTATATATCGGCAGAAAGCCATTGACGATGGCTTTCTAATGATCACTAAGTTTATTGGTCTAGCATCAATGGTTCACTAGATATGAACCCAACAATCAAGGTGTTGCAATCATTGCAACAGTTTTGTTGCTCACTGTATCCTCCATTAAGATTTCAGAGGTTCAAGGATCCTCCCTTTGGTCTAGTACACAGGGTGTTGATGATGATGAACCATGTAGGGTTCTCAAGGAGCATTCACTCAAAGTAGAACAGAGTCTTCTAGAGAAAGGAATATATGATTCCAAAGAAGACTAGACTAAAGTACATGATTGAGAGAACAAGGTTTATATATGTACAAGTACTGTGCACAGACCAAGTTAAGGGCAAGCATAGAACAAGATGGAATGCAATGGAAATCAGAGAGTTAGTAATGCAGTATGACTAACAAGAATCCATGACTTGAACCTGGGAAAGTAAAAGTTAGTTAACAAGGGCTGAAGATAATAAAGCAGAGACAGGGAAAGTAAATCAGAGATCAAAGAAAAGAAAAGAATCATAACAGAAAGGATTTTTTCACTTTTGAACTGATGACTAGGATCTCATCCAAATCATAGAATACTAGCCATTTACAAACAAAGATATATATGGCAGTTATATGTCTGAGTTTTAAAAAATTCCCACACTGCTTGATTTTCAACCACAATCATGGTCAAATCTCTTTTTCTCACTCAATAAAGTACTATCCTTTTATTGTTTGATGCTGGCCATTCTAGTGAAGCCATTGCAAAGCAAACTATTGTCAGCCCTTTGGTTATATCCAAATATTGCTCTAAAAAGTGTTCTATCCTTTTCAAAGCTATTGATGGTCATTCTTTCAAACATTGCCTTATGGATATTTATCATGCCCAATAGGTTATTACCTTTGGAAAAGCTGAAAATGCTGTTTAAGTGACCAAAGCCCTTATTAACATCATCAACAAGCCAATCTCTACCAACATAGTCTGTTTCTACTTGAAGAATGCTGATATGAAGGCTGTGATCAAGTTCAAATGCCCTCTTCTTTTTATTAAACATCAGGAGGCTTGCAAGGACTTTGTTTATGCACACAAGGATTGGATTATAGAAGACTAAAAAAAGGTGATATGGTCTAATGAAACCAAAATCAATTGTCTATGGTCAGATGGACATAAATGGACATGAAAAAGGGCAGGTAAGGGACTTAGTAGTCAGCTAGTAAATAGAACCTTTAAATTTAGAGTAGATTTTCTGATGATGTGGGGCTGCATGGCTTGGAAGGGAGTTGGATTTGCTACCAAGATTGATGGTAGCATGGATGGGGACCTTTATATTCACATTTTGAAGAATGAACTCCACCCAATCCTAGAGTATTATGCTCTTAATCCTCCTAACATCATCTTTTAGTAGGATAATGATCCCAAGCACACTTGCAAAGAGGTCAAGGACTGGCTAGAGGAGTATTTGGAACAATGTTTGGATATAGCAGAAGGGCTGACAATAGTTTGCTTGACAATGGCTTCACCAGAATGGCCAGCATCAAACAATAAGAGGATAGTACTTTATTGAGTGAGAAAATGAGATTTGACCATGATTGTGGTTTAAAATCAAGAAGTGTGGGAACTTTTTTAAACTCAGACATACAGCTGACATATATATCTTTGTTTGCACCAACCAAAAATGGCTAGTATTCTATGATTTGGGTGAGATTCTAGTCATTAGTTCAAAAGTAAAAAAACTCTTTCTATGGTGTTGCTGTTTTACTTTGGCTATATGTGCACAGCATTTGATCCAAATCATGTGACATATGGGGCATCCTTGTAGCCAAGAGTATGTACTATTTATAACTCCACCAAAGCTAAGTGGAATTCCCATGCTGTCTGGCAGTGTGCTTTACACACCACCAATCAAGGTTAATATGGAAAGAGTTTCTGAGGTCACTGTAAAGTGAAGTGAAGTTCCATTTAGGGATGGGAAAGGGTAAATCTGGGGTATTTTGAGGCTGATCCACATCCATACCCAGGCCAGGCACATATCTGTGAGAATGGGTTTGGATATCATGCTGGATACTTGATTTTGATACCCCAAAGCAGACCCAGTCCAGGTATAACCCTAGGTTATACATTTCAAATGTGATTGTATGGACATAGTGCTAATTAATGTTAATCTGAATCAAAATTGCTCATGAAACCATCATCAACTTCAATCCAGACCATCTCATTGCCTAAAAGAAGCTGTGTATTACAATTACTTCTTTTTTCTTTTTTTCTTTCTTTTCTCTTCACTACTTGTCCTTTACTTGGCTTATCCTGGTCCTTTCTTGTGATCAAGCCATGACCTCTCTGCTAAGCCAATGTCTCTTACCTGTTCTTCTGACCCTCCAGACCTCATTGATCTTTCAAACTGTTTTCTTGACTTCTTATCCTTGGATAATCCATTCTCTGTTTGTCATTGGCCATATACCAATGACTCACCTTTATCTTTGACTCATCACCACTTTGTCACCTTCCTTCTATCTTGGATCATTACTTACTTCACTTTAGTCATCTATTGCTTATCACTGACTCATACTTATCTTCCTTTGATTACTCATCTTCCTCAATCATCAATTATCCATTGCTGGCTCATTCTTGTTCACTTATCTCTTTCTTATTAGTCTTACTCTTGCCTGCCATAGACTGCCTACTTGGGTATATAAACCCTTGTTGCATACCATATATTTTTTAACCTAGATCTTCTTCTTTCCTTTATAGTTCTTTCTAACAATCCCCATTGATTCTCCTAGATAAATTCCTGTCTATAAGTTCTTGTTCCACTTCTGAGTGAATATGTCATATTCATGCATTCTGCCACATCTCCACTCCTCTTGCCTCTCCTCTGACCATCTCTGGTCACCTCTGTCATCTCTTAGTCCACTTCTGCCTAACCATGCTCAGAGTTCCATATCTCTGATTGGACCAATGCTGGGCTACTTGGAAGCACATGGGCCTTTATTTGTTTTAGTATGTCTTTGTATTCTGACCCTTATCTATTTCCTGGTTGTACATTTGACACTTCCAACCCTTTCCACCATATTGTATGTTCTCTTCTGTCATTACTTCATCTCCTTGTTCTACAACAAGGAAAAGACTAGAATGAAGGTGGATAATCATAACAATATCCAGTTGTGCAAGCAGCTTCTGTTTCTCAGATATATGTGGCATAATGGTAAAAAGGAAGGAAGTAATGGTTATCAGTTTATCATACATCTACAGGTCTCAGTTCTATTTTTTTCCTTCCTTCAACTCATGATAGATGGACTTGGTGATTGCAACATGAGTCTCAGCCCAGCTTTGGCACACTCTCAGCACTATCAGAGTTACAATACATGTCAACATTTTATGCTCACTTCATAGTTTGAAAATAGTCTCAACATAACTCCAAAATAGTCAAAATGAGTACCACTTATGATGGCAGGTGTGGAAAAAGTGATATTAAGTTTTTGTATAATAGATTACAACCTTATATAGTTTTCAAGTCAGCAATAAAACTATTCCAATGAGTAGTCTGGACAAATATGTGAATATTGACCAATATAGAAGGGATTACATAATAAATAAATATATATTTAGAAAGCCCTTGATCAGGGCTTTCTAGTAATACCTAGGTTTGGGAATCTAGCATCAAAGCTGCATATGTTATTCATTCAACAATCAAAATGTTGTAAACATTGGAATAGTTTTGTTGCTTAGTGTACATTACTTGTATAGTATACATAGTCAATTGCAATCAGGTGGTGTTATTGAGCAGAAATATGACAGTTTCACAGTTTTTGTTGAAACAGGGGTTTTTGCTTATATAAGCATCATGCTTTGGTGGTGGGTGTTGCCCACCACTGTAATGTTGAGAGCACTTCTATGCTCAAGACTAAACTTCTTGGACACCAGGAGGTACTCATGAAGAGACACAACATCTGGAGAGCAAGATTTGGGACAAGGATCACACTGAGTGAGCAGAGTAGTGCGCTGGATTGCGTAGAACTAGCTGAAGTACATGGAGGGGATTTCTAGGTTTATATAATACAGCTTATAGCGGAGATTCAAGGGAGACAAATAGGGATCAACCACTGCATGGACCAAGTAACCAAAAGAAGTCAGTCAAGCCAGAACGTTGGACTCGAACCAACAAAGGTAAGGCTTGATAACTATGGAGAGATCAGAACATGCAATGTATAAGAGAACGTTGTAGGAGAGTTAGTCCAAGAGTAAAGGCGGTCAGAAGAGAGGAGTCAAGAGGACATTGTCCACGTAGAATATGACTAGGAAGGAGTCATAAGAAGTGTAAGCGAAAGGGAAAGCATGGTTATGACAGAAGGAAATAATGAACGTATCGCGATGTACAAGGAAAATTGTAACAAGAATTGCTAATGGCCTACCAGATTATCTATGGCCTGAAGCAATCGCACATGCAGCGTACGTGCAAAATCGATCGCATACTTGTGCCCTCACAGGCACCACCCCCTGCAAAAAATGGACCGGGAGGTGGCCCAATGTATCTCATCTTGAGGAATTTGATGCGCCTGTTTGGATTATGATGGAAGGTGTCAATCTAAACAAATTAGATGCAAAATCAGTGAGACATACCTTTGTGGGGTTCATGGATGGCCCCCACGCAGTCAGATATTATGATGCACATATGAGATCTATCAAAGTCTCACATAACTTCCGTTTCCTACGAGATGCTGTCAATATGCCAATATAGGTGGGGGACTCACCCAGCAGTATGCCGTGCGAGGGGGAGTCAGGGTCTGGTAACACACCGGATACCGTACCTCATGACAGCTCAGGAACGAATAAGCGTAATAAAGATCAAGCTTACCTGATTAGGAGAAGCACCAGGCCCAAGGTAGCAAAGGACTACCAGATACTGAATGACCCTATGCCAGAGTTGTCAGAAGAAGAATATGATGACCCACCAGAGTTAGCTCAAGACTCAGATGAGGATGAGCACGAAGAAAGCCCTATGAAAGAGGCAGAATTAGTATATGCGGCATTCAGTGAGAGCAGTGCCTTACCGGATAACCTGAAATCACTTAAAGAAGTGTGTACCTCATCCGAATGGCCGGAATGGGAAAAAGCTGTCAAAGCGGAGCTTAGTCAGCTCCACCAAATGGGAACATGGGAACTAGTGGACTTACCTAAGGGTAGAATACCAGTATCCAACAAATGGGTTCTCATTCAGAAATATAATAAAGAAGGCAGACTAGAAAAATACAAAGTGTGCTTAGTAGCTGAGGGGTACTCACAGATACCGGAAATGGATTATACAGACACATTCTCACCGGTTGTGAGACTAGAGATGATCTGGGCAATATTGGCCCTGGCTGTATGCCAAAATTGGGAAATCCAATAAATGGATGTAAAGAGCACTTACCTAAATGGTACGCTAAAAGAGGAAGTCTATATGAGGCAACCCGAAGATTTCAAGGATGGCACACAACACGTCTGCCGCTTAATTAAAACTTTATATGGGTTAAAGCAGTCGGGTAGAGAATGGAACATCAAACTAAATGGA
>JBBPKJ010001387.1:0-11083 GCA_038089195.1 Brasilioporus rufonigricans | reverse complement strand
CTAGAATTGAAATGTTCTCATGATCTGATTTCACCAGAATTCCATTGGATTCAAGTAGTGCTGACCTTATCCAAGTAACATACTATTGGCAATGAACTGTTCTTACAATCTAACTCCACTGGCATTTGATTTGATTTGAATGGTGTTGACTCAATCCAAGTAACATCACTATTGGCATTGAAATATTCTCATGCTCTGATTTAACTAGCATTCCATTGGATTTGAGTAGTTCTGACTTGATTCCATCAACATCACTACTGGCATTAGACTGTTCTCATGATCTGATTTCAATGGCATTCCACTTGATTTGAATAATGCTGGCCTGATTTAAGGAACATCACTACTAGTATTGGACTGTTCTAGTGCTCTGGTTTCACTATCATTCCACTTGATTTGAGTAGTTTTCACCTGATGTGTATATCACTATTGGCATTGAGTGAGTCACTTGCATTCCACTTGACTTGAGTAATGCTAACCTGATTCAAGTAACATCACTTTTGGCATTGAACCATTCCTATAATCTGATATTACTTGAATTGTGCTTGATTTGAGTAGTTCCAACCTGATTCATGTAACATCACTACTGGCATTGAACTGCTTTCACCATCAATGATTTGATTTTACTAGCATTCTACTTGATTTGAGTGGCACTGATCTGATTGAAGCGATATCACTACTCATAATGTTTTCTGTCTTCATGTAAAAACCATAATCTATGGCAATGATAACAAATGGGTTGTCTTTCCCTATTTTTCCATGAAAACTACCCTCACCTGGGCAAATATCTTTAGGAAAGCCACCAAAAGCATAATCATGTTCATATTGACATTCTCATTTCTGTTAAGACTGGATCCTCCAGTCATAGTCTGACTAGAGATTGGAAATCAATAGGTGGAGTTGGAGTTTGGGGTGACAGAGGTGGACATGATATCTGGAGCAGAGGTGTTGGAACAGAGAGGGAATATGATGAGGATGTTAGCACAGGAATTATATGTCATGTCCTTGAATGGGTCTGTGTCCTCATCATATTTTGGAACAGAGTTTCAATGAGAAGAGAGGAAGACAATTGAACAGAGACAGGAGGCTGTCTTAGTTGATATTAGTACTAAGGAGTACTGTATAGGAGATGTCCTTAAATACAATTGGAGTAAGGTATAGAGAATGGAAAGAGACCAAGAACATGAAGTAACTGATAAGTGTAAGGCTTGGAAGTGTCAAGTGGTGTAGTGAGGAATGACGAAGGGTAATTCTGAGGAATAAGGTGGGTGGTGGATGAGGAATGTGGAGGTGGGCAGAGATGGCTGGAGGAGATGTAATGGAGGTTAGAATGGTGGATGTGACAGTGCCTTCCCCTTAAGGACTCCCCCTTAAGGCTTTAGTAAGCATGGAGGTCTGGTTGGAGCCAGTCCAATGGGGTGGTCAAGCCCTTGTGGAGAGGATGACTGGAAAAGGATGACAATGGGGTGGATCACTTACTAGGTGGAGTCCAAAAAATTTCACCTTGGAATATAAAGATTGGACTTGGTGTCTGAATGGCTTAAACTTGTACTACTATTATCTTCAATATGTTTTACAATGAGGAATCCAGATCTGCAATGCCTGTCACAAGTGAAGATGAGAAAGAGCTGGCATTCAAGGTGAAACTTGCCCAAGTGCAGGAGTGGAAGAAGCAGGAGTGTGCCATGAGACTTCAACATGAGGCAGAAAAGTAAGAGTGACATGAGTAGGAGGAGAAGAAACAGAGGAGGTGTGAGGAGGAGAAATGAAGAAGGCATGAAGAGGAGCAACAGAGGAGAAAGGTGGAGGCTATGGAGCAGAGAAGGATGGGATTGGCATGCTGGTGGAAGGAACAACAGCAGGTGAAGCAGAAGGTGAAGGAAGCAGAGAAAATAAGTACTAAAATGGAGGTAATCCAGTACTGACAAAAGTTATAACAGGATTATATTGAGGTGACCAACTCTGAGGAGGAGTGTGGTCAGAGCAAGGTGTTAGGAAAGCAGAAGGAGTGTGGAGGTGGCCTGTTAAGACTGGACCCTCCAGTCCAAGTCTGACTGGAGATTGGGGGATGATAAGTGGAGTTGAGAGGGTGGGTGACAGAGGTGGACATGATGTCCAGAGTAGATCAGAGCAGAGAAGGAATGCAATGAGGATATTGGCACAGGACTTATGTGTCATGCCCTTAAGCAGGTCCATGTCCTCATATTTCAGGATGGAGTTCTGACAGGAAGTGGAAGGGGGAATTGAATAAGGACAGGGGACTGTCTTAGTTGATATTGGTGCTAAGATATAGTGTACAGGAGAGGTTCTTAAATATATTCAGAGTAAGGTATGAAAATATGAAAAGAGAACAAGAATCAATACCAAAGTAGGCAGAAGGGTTTCAAATGTCAAATAAAAGTAAGGGGAAGGGTTTTGGATGTCAAAGGGATGGATACAGTTTCAGATGTCAAATAAATGTGCAAGGAATGGATACAGGTTTCAAATGTTGACATACAAACAAGGGACAAGGTTCTGAGTGCTGCCAAGATATATAGGTCCAAGCAGTGAATAAGCTCTAGAATAGAGCTCCAAGGGATGATGGAGTAATGAAACAAAAGGGTGTGGAGGTGGGCAAAGATGGCCAGAGGAGGTGTAACAGAGGTTGGAAGGATGGATGTGACATGGCACATATGAATGGTGCCAGGACCACAATATTGCATATTAACATATCCCATTCCTCCAACACCAAAATGTGTCACCTCCAGTCTTCTCTGCTCACCTCCACCCAAAACACCCCTCTTATCTCTTGGAGTTCCATCCTGGAGTTTATTTCCTGCTTAGACTTGCTTGGTAGTGCTCAGACCTCAGTCCCCTTTGTATGTTGTTGTCCTCTTGATCCATTTCCACCCCTTGCAAGTTTATTTGACATCTGAAACTTGTATCCATCCCTTGCAATTATTTGACATCTGAAACCTTTCTCCTTACTTTTATTTGACATCTGAAACTCTTCTGCCTTGGGTACTGATCCTGTTCCCTTTTCATATCTCTGTACCTTATTCTGAATGTATTTAAGGACTCCCTCCACTCTCCTATAATCTTAGCATGAATATCAACTAAATCTCCCCTCATCTCCTGTCCTTGTCAGACACTGCTTGTCTCCCTGTCCCTTGTCTCCTCACCCTATCCTGCACCAAACCTCTGCACCAGCCTCTGACCTTCACTAGAGGACAGACCTACACAAGGGCATGATACATAAGTCCTGTGCCAAGTCCTCATCCCTAAGTAACTCCCACTCCTACTCCACTCAGACCTCCAATCCACCCTTATGCTAAACTTCCATCTAGCCTACAAACTCTGGTCAAACTTGGACTGGAGATACCAGACTTGACAGTATATTTGTACTTCCACTTGCATAGGTCCATTTACCCCACCTTTTAGTCATGACTACCTGCATCCACTCCCATGAACAATCACTCTGTGCTATCTTTGGTAGTTCATGCAGAGTGCCAGGAGAATTCATCAGCCTCACCACAAGGCCATATGTTGAATCCACCTCCACCATGTTTTGCCCTAAACACTGTTTCATGACCTCTGCTGTCACAATCTCCATTTCCCCTGATTTGCCAACCAGGCCCCAATTTAGGGTCTTGGATGACAATGACAAGGACCTTTACAGAGGTCCAGACAGTCCTGGTGACCCTCTGCCACCAGGACCAGGGGGTAACAATGAAGATGATGACAATCTGCCCTCAGGTTCCTCCAACAACAACTCTGACCCAGGTGACAAGATCTTCCAGGTGGAGACCCCTTCAGTGACCCAAACAATGTTCTGCTCACATTCAAACCATTCACCTGGCTTGCTGAAGTAATCTGGTATATAACATGGCATCCTGTAACTTTAGCTAGTTCTACACTGGTTTTCCTGGCTTTTTGCAATCTAGTGCTTTATCTCATCTCGTGTTGCCTTGCCTAAGGGTTGCTCATTGTCAGGACAGGTGTCCTCATTGCCACCTTCATCTAAAGGCTTGCCTACTTGTCGTCAGGACTTAGTGTCCTCATACCTTGGTCTCTGGATGTTGTGTCTTTTCGTGAATACCTCCCAGGAGAAGGTATCGTCATTATAGCTGTGCCAGTCTGCATCAAAGCTATCCATGTTACAAAAGAACTAGCTTGTCCCTCTGACTCTCTCCTTGAAGAGTAAGTCACCATTGCTGACCAATCCAACTCTCATTGTAGGATCGCCAGATCCTCCAATACTGGTGTGCCAACATCCCATTCTACCCACACTCAGAGGAGCCTTGCCAGACTACTTGCCAGTCGGGAGCAATCACCCATTGTTGAGTCCAAAAACTCAGATATTGAAGTAGACATCCCCAGCATTCCCCCCACTGATTACAACTATCTCCAACCACTGTCGCCTATCCAAATCTCCCCTCCACCTCGTACTCCTTCCCCTGTTGCCATGACTACCAAACCCATCAAACTAAAGTCTACTCTCCCTGCTGACTTTACTGGAGATGCCCAGAAAGCCACATGGTGGATCAGTGCCATAAAAGGTCATTTCAATGCCAATAGCAGCATTTTCACCTCCGACCCACCTAAAATCTACACCCTCTTGAACAAGATGGGTGGAGGATCTGGTGTACACTTTTCTGAGAAATGGTACAACATCCTGCAGAACCCTGCCACCAAAAATGAAGATAAAACCTTCAACAAAGTTGTTGCCAACTTTGAATCCATCTTTGTCCCATATGACACCAAGGGAGCCACTAGAGAAGCCCTTGATGTCCTTCGTCAGAACATTGTCTGAAATTCCAAGAACCCCAGGATCATTGATGACTACATGCTCCAGAAGTATGTCCAGGAGTTTTCCAATGCTGTCCTACATGCCCAACTTGAAGACCCTGCCACCATCTGCCAAAAGTTTGCCAAGGGACTATACCCTCCCCTTCACCGCCTCATCTACTCCCAGAAAGACTTGCCCATCACCTATGAGAAGTGGGTCAGTGACACAAAAAAGTTCACCAAACATCTCAAAATGGACAACAACATCCTGAAGGGAGGTAGTTGTACCTTCCCCACCTGTGCCAAAGATCCAAACACCATGGATATCAACACCCTCAATCTCTCCCCCATGGAAAAAGCTCATTGCCTTTGCAACCATCTCTGCTTTGTTTGTAAGAAGCCCAACTGTAATCATCTGGGATATCCTAGTAAACCTCATGGAAAACGACCTGCCCGTCCTCCTCCCACATTCAGTCCATTGAGGTCGCTCAACCCTCTGAACTCACCCAATATATCCAAAGCCTGAAGGCCCAAGGCAAGGATCTGTGGCAGATTATGCAAGTCCTCCATACCTGCTTTGATGAAGTGGAAGATGAAGAAGCTGAAGTCATCCAGTCGACAACCATAGTCAAGGACAAGGATTTTTGAAAAGGAAGGATGCCCCGACATCTTCCCTTTCCCATACTATTGCTCCTGTATTACTAGCACAACCCTCTGAGAAGACAATACAAGTCCTACTTTCTCTTTCTCATGGAGCAAAAACCATCGCCACCTCTGCTCTCATCAACTGTGGAGCATCAGGAAACTTCATTGATATGTCCCTGGTTCACTGACTCCTCCTGCCAACCCGCCCCCTCCTGAAACCAGTAAAAGCTTACAATGTTGATGGGACAGAAAACCAGTCTGGATCCATCACATGGACCACCACCGCCCCCCTCTCTTTTTCCAACCATGAAGAAATCCTTGACCTGATGGTCATAGGATGTGGAAGATGCCAGGTAATCCTAGGAATGCCCTGGCTTCATTCCATCAACTCTAAAATTGATTGGATTGCTAGAACCCTCTCCTTCTCCAAACTCCCTCGCCCAAAGCAAATGCTGTTCAACTCTATCCCTACCTGGTATCTGGCACAATGGCTAGGCATTGACCCTGATAAGAAAATCAACTCCTGACTACACAAACAAGAAGCTTGGTTGAAAGGGGAATACATTTGCAAAACTACTCTCTCCACCCAAATCGCCAGCCAAGCCCAGAAGGGACAGCAAACCCTTCCCTCTGCTTTTAATTCCTTCTCTGATGTCTTTGCTGAGAAGACCCATGACCTCCTTCCTCCACCCTGTTCTTTTGACCATGCCATTGAACTAAAATCATCCTTCTCCCCTCATGTCGCCAAGACCTATCTGTTGAATCCACAAGAACAAGAGGCTTGTAAAGTGTTTGTTGAAGAACACTTGAAGACCAGATGGATAGTCTCCTCTAAATCCCCTCAAGCCACCCTCTTCTTCTTTGTTCCGAAGAAAGATGGATCCCTCTGACCCTGTCAGGACTACCAATACCTGAATGAGCATACTGTCAAAAATGCATACCTACTTCCCCTAATCTCCGATCTTGTTGACAAGCTAAAAGACTCAACTCTATTCACCAAATTCAACGTCTGATAGAGGTATAACAACATTTGTATATGCCCCAAGGACACCTGGAAAGCTGCCTTCATTACCCCTCTTGGACTGTTTGAACTGACAGTCATGTTTTTTGGACTCTGTAACTCCCCTGCCACCTTCCAAGCATTCATGAACCACTCCTTCCACAATCTCATCACAGAAGGGTGGCTAGTAATTTACATGGATGACATCATCATCCATTCCACCGACCTTACTACCCACCATGCCCACACCAAATGTGTTCTAGAACAGATGCATGACCTTCACCTCTCATTGAAACTCTCAAAATGCACCTTCAATGTATCCAAGGTAGAGTAACTTGGTATGATCATTGGAAGCAGATCTGCCAAAATGGACCCTGTCAAACTCACTGCCATTACCAGATGGAATCACCCATCTAACATCAAAGGAGTGCACTCCTTTATAGGTTTTTGTAACTTCTATCACAAGTTCATCCCAAACTTCTCCAATGTCACTGCTCCCCTTCATCTCCTCACCCAAGCAAAGCAACCTTGGATCTGTGGACCTGACCAAGAATCCACCTTCCATGCTATCCAAAAGATTTTCACTGCTGCCACCATCCTTCTCCTCCCCAATATGACCAAACCATTCACTGTGATGTCTGATGCCTCTCTCACAGTGGTGGATGCTGTGATTATGCAGCCAGATGCCAATGGTGACCTTCACCCCTGTGTGTATTTCTCCAAGACCCTAGGATCTGCTGAATGAAACTATGACATCTACAATCAAGAGCTCCTTGCCACCATCCTTGCCCTAGAAGAATGGCACCAGTACCTCTGAGGAACTGGCCACCCAGTCACTGTGATCACAGACCACAAAAATTTGTCCTATATGTGTGCTCCTCAAAAACTGTCCCACCGCCAAGCAAGGTGGAGCATCTTTTTATAGGACTTCGACATCATCTGGGATGTCATCCCTGGATCCAAGATGGCCCCCACCAATGCACTATCCCAAAAAGATTAGATTGATACTTTCCTTGACAATGCAGAATCTTCCATCCTTCTAGACCATGCAGTCATACGAGCCCTCAATCTCTCCCTCCAGTCAAAGATGAAATGCTCATCCTTGACTGATCCCCTCATCAAGCATGCTTTGGACACCACTGCTGACAACTCCCCTTTGTTCTACAATTCACTCCCATATGATTGGCTGTATGACAGCCAAAACTTATATTTCAAAAACTGCCTCTATATCCCCAAAGACGCTCACCATGACCTCATCTCTTCTCTCCACTTCCCTTCTGCTGGAGGTCATGAAGGGATCTTTTGCACCCAGCAATGCCTGCAACAGGATTATTGGTGGCCTGGTATGGGCACCTACATCTGCCAGTTCATCACTGGGTGCCCTGTCTGCCAAGCAAATAAGGTCAACACCCACCCCACTGTCCCTGCCTTGTTGCCACTCCCCTCTGTCACCACCTGCCCCTCCCAACAGATCTCCATTGATCTTATCTCTGGCCTGCCCCCAGTCTGTGATCTTGATTCTATACTGGTCATGGTTGACCATGGTCTTATGAAGGGGGTAATTTTCCTCCCTTGCTCAAAAAACATTGATGCTGCCAGCATAGCTGATCTCTTCTTCAGAAATTTCTTCCCAAGATTCAGTATCCATGACTCCTGCATCTCTGACCAAGGTCCTCAGTTTGCTTTAGTATTCACTAGAGAACTTGCCTGCCTTCTATCCTATGATATAAAACTGTCCTCCACTTACCATCCCCAAACTGACGGAGAAACGGAACGAGTCAACCAGGAACTCAAAACATACCTCCATATCTTCTGTGATGAATGCCCCCATCAATGGACTGATTTACTCTCCCTAGCCAAATTCTTCCATAACTCCACCACCCACTCTTCCACCCACCAAACACCATTCTATCTCATGATGGGATATCAACCCCACTCCTATCCACCAATCAGAAAAACATTCCTCCCTGCCTGTCATATACCAAACTCCACCAAGTCAAATTCCAGACCTCCTGAAACAACTCCAGAATGTAACGTTGAGAGCACTTCTATACTCGAGACTTACACTTTCCTGGACTTTGGGAGGTACTCATGAAGAGACACAACGTCCAAAGAGCAGTACTTTGAGAGGATGAGGCACAAGGAGCACAGTAGTGCATTAAATAAACGTAGAACTAGCTAAAGTACATCAAGGGGATTTCTAGGTTCTTATACAATACAGCTTATAGCGGAGATTCAAGAAAGACAAACAAAGGCCAACCACTGCATGGACCAAGTAACCAAAAGAGGTCAGTCAAGCTAGAACGTTGGACTCGAACCAACAAAGGTAAGGCTTGATGACTATGGAGAAATCAGAGCACGCAACATATAAGAGAACGTTGTAGAAGAGTTAGTCCAAAAGTAAGGCGATCAGAAGAGAGGAGTCAAGAGGACATTGTCCGCATAGAATATGACAAGGAAAGAGTTATAAGAAGTATAGGCAAAAGGGAAGGCATGGTTATGACAAAACGAAATGATAAACGTATCGTGATGAACAAGGAAAATTGTAACATTACCTCCTAAGTAGCCTTGAGCCACCGGCAAAAGCTCACTAATCTCGCTCCGCCTCATCCTCCGGGTTGGGAGAAAGTTCCTCAAGGACAGTAGCATCCCAGACAAGGCAATTGTCCACAGTGTGTCCCAAGTGGTCGCAGTTGCCACAACGTCAGTGGGGGCAGTATTGATCACCATGTCCCCAACAGAGACAGAAGGGGCATTGATTTCGGAGACAGGATGCAGGTGGGTGTCCGGGTGCTGGGATATGACAGTGGGGGCCGATATACGATGGGCAGTCAATCTTCCAGTGTCCCCATTGGTGACAGAGGTGACACTTGTCAGCGGTTCTGTCAAGGGGGAAGGGATGACTTCAGACAGGGATAGTCTGGAAAGGGGAAGAGAGCACATTGCCGTGAACAGTTTTCCAGTGGATGACAAGGTGATCGGGGTGGTCGGGAGAGGGGACATCTAGGGGGATGGTTAAGGTGGGGTCCGGTGAGGGGGTGGATAGGCATTCTATGAGTGGAGGATGAGGGAGTGGAGAGGGAGAGGCAGGTACGCTGGCTAAGGATTGAATGAGGACAAGGTCACGCTCCTGGTAGGAGGAGTGTTCATCTTCAGTGAGGATGTTAAATACGGGAAGAAGAATAGCGGAAAGCCAAGGAGAAGGAGTTGGTAAGGCGGCTATGAATTGATCAAAACCTAAATCATGTAATAAATCCAGTGCAGTGATCATGGAAATAGAAAGGGCCGTAGTCAGGGAAATGTCCGAGACATTGTCTACAAACGGAGGTTTCATGGAGATGTAAGTGTTATAGGCTTGGCAAGTGGTATGGTAGAGGCGTATGGCCGAGATGAGGGGAGTCTGGTCAGCGAAAGAAGGTAAGTGTTCAATATCATACATAACACGGGCATTCTCCAAGATCCAGGCATAGAGAATACAATGGGGTAGTTCTGGGAGGAGGGAGGCTTGGACGGAGAGGGCTAGAAGACTAGATTGAGACATGATTCAGAGGTAAGTTGCAACGACTGTGGTGGTGGGAGTAGATGGCGAAGAGGGCTGAGGATATGAAGAGTAAGGAGGCACAGGTGAGGGCGAAGAGGATCCAGAGGGGAGTAGGGAAATGGCTCATTATTTTTTTAGGGATAACTTATACTCATTTAATAAGTCTCTGACATTGGTAAGGTTCGACTCGGGTTCCCAAGTGTTTTCCAAAGGGTCGTAACCTTTCCATTTGATGAGATATTTTCGTCTGGTTCCTATCCCACGGTGGGAGATGATGGCTTCCACTTCATATTGCTCTTCGTCGTTAATGATCTCTGGGGGAGGTGAAGGGAAGTTTGGTCCGTGTTCTGGGGTGGTTTGATAGGAGAAGAGTTTGGATGGATGGAACACATTGTGGCACTTCCATGAAGGAGGTAGTTTGAGGCGGAATGCGAGGTTAGAAAGGACTTGGGTGATTTCAAAGGGTCCTACTCTTTTTGAGAGGAGCTTCTTAGATGGGGATTGGAATCGGAGATTGGTGGCTTCTAACCAAATCTTGTCACCAACTTTCCAGGGGCAGAAGGTGGAGGAGATGTGCTCTTTCATCAATTGTTGGATTTTCTGATGTGCAGCTAGAGCTTCTTCTCGTGCCTTGGAGATGATAGATAAGTGGGTTTCTAAGGCGGGGATAAAGGTCCTTCCGAGGGGGGGGTAGGAACATGGTTGATAGCCCATCATGAGCATGAAAGGCGATTGGTGGGTGAATGAGTGGGTGGTGGAGTTGTGGGAGAACTCAGCTAGCAGAAGTAGGTCTTTCCATTGTTGGGGTTTTCCTTGGCAGAAAATGCGGAGATAGGTCTCCAGTTCTTGGTTAACCCATTCGGTTTCACCATCGGTTTGGGGATGGTATGTGGAGGAGAGTTTTAGGTTGTAAGAGAGGATGCGGGCGAGTTCCCTGGCAAAGGCAGATGCAAATTGGGGGCCTCTGTCTAAGATACAGACGTCGTGTAGACCAAATCTAGGGAAGACATGTCTAAAAAAAAGGTCTGCTACTCCAGCAGCATCAATATTTTTTGAGCAGGGTAGGAAAATTACCCCCTTTGAAGGCCATGGTCGACCACGACCAATACAGAGTCCAGACCTTGAATGGGAGG
>JBBPKJ010001386.1:0-11084 GCA_038089195.1 Brasilioporus rufonigricans | reverse complement strand
TCACAGCATGGACTCGCCATTAGTCATGGTGTGTAGCAGTGGCATCCGGTTAGTTAAACTCTGGTCATGGTTCGCATAAATATATTTCTCATGAACTGAGTAGCATCGCACTGGCAGCATCCCCCCACGGGCCTACCCTCCACTGAAGTTGTGTTCTAGCAGTGTCGTCTCAACCCAGAATTCGGAATGGGCTTGTATGACACAACCATTGGTGCGTGCAACGAGTTGTACGATAGAATTGAATTCATTGACTGGCTGGATCGAACAACAGGTCCCCTCCTAGTGGGTACATATTGTGAGTGGCCGCGGTCCTTGAATCTATCATGGGTATCAGTATTTGAAGCTTGGTTGATCTGTTTCGAATGAAGTGAATACCTTTTTATATGGGCTGGTCACGTACCAGTTTGCTGCCTATTACCGGACGAGTAAGTAGGCTGAGCAAACGTGGATTCACCGTTCCTTATATTTGCTCAGAATTCAATGATCCCCTGGCAATAAGGTCGGTCGGTTGGTCAGCGGTCTACGAATGTACAGCTTTGATGAGCAATTTAAGGTGTATGGTGCCCTTCCTGTTCCTTTTGGATACGTTCCACAGCGTCTCGTGAGTGTGATCCACTATCTGGTGCTTGTGGAGCGAGTCGATTAATTCTGTAGGGTAATATATATGATGTGGAATTATACGTTCGTACTCACATTGACTTTCATTTCCACTCATGCTCAGTGCATTCTAGAGTGGCTAATCACAACCATCCAGCGGCTCTTACCGGTATGTAATCATAGCGTTCACCTGTTCATTTTGGTCCAGTCCTAACAGTATTCAAAGTGGCTGAATGGCCATACGCGTCTACTCCTCTTGCTACTGGGCTTGCTGCACTGGTCACGCAGATGTTTCTAGGCTTTCGGTGATTATTTATGTCTACTGGAAAGTAAAATTCAAAATGAATGCATATACTATAGGATTTGGCGTTTGACAAACAACAAAATTGTATATGGAACCGTCATTCTGATGGCGATTCCTTCGTTTACCCTGGGTATGGCCTGCAGCATTGAAACTTTAGCCATTAAAGTGTACGTCTCACGGGTGCGATATCGCATCGAGCTAATAATCGTTTAGTTTGTCTGAGATACCTCGCATTACTCCCCTTGGCGTTGCTTGGTTGTCCATGGAGGTCATCGTGGACGCGTTCATAACCAGTACACTTGTTTCACTCAATGCCCATAACACAGCACTTATCCGCCTATTCCAATTATCTTCTTCTCCCGTTCGCGAACTGGTCACCGCAAGACGGACACAGTTCTGAATCGACTTATTCGTGGTGCCATCCAGACAGGACTCCTCCCCGGGAAATTCTCCACGAGTGATTTGATCACCTTTATTCTTCTTCCGAGGACGAATGTGCATGTCATGTTCGCCATCCCCGTCGGTCGATTGTACACGAATGTGAGTACCTTCGCTATGAACAAGTTTTGCCACCTACTGATGGGGTCATCAACTCGGAAGACCCTTCTGGATTCCCTCCTTATGCGTGAAACGCTCAGGGCGGAGATGGCTGACACATATGATTTGAACGAAGCGGTGAGTTATTCAATTGCCATTACATGATAGTCGTTCATATGTAATTGCTGCCTAGACTTGTACTCTGTGCTGGGCGCATGCGGATTCGTCGCGAGCTCCTGTAACAGTCCAGTTGGCAAGCATCCAACTTGAAGCGCAAGAGATCGTTCAGGATACGTCTACTGAGGATGTGCCAGATGGGAAAGTGGTCGCATTTGAAGTCTAACTTGCTGACATTAGCAACCTTTTGATATACCAAGCACGTGCCATTGTAACACGGTCACACTAGAATCCCACCTCTACTTTTTCCGACAACTGTTTATCCTTATTGATTTTAGAGGCCCTTGCCTTCCAATTATGGCTCTTCGTGTATTACTTGTTCGTCCACTATTCTGAGGACCCCACTACGTTTGCCAGCGCTAGGACTACTCAGACACGCATCGTTGTACGGGATTCAAGTTCAACTCGCATAAATACTCATTGGTTGACACACCGAAAGTCTTGTCACAATGATCCAGACTGGCCTTATACAGAGCGCGCACGATGATCTCGTGACAGATCTGTCATACGACTACTATGGACTCCGTCTCGCCACCTGCGGTCTCGATCAACGGTAAGCCTTGATTAAAATGCGTGTCAGCCACTCTCAATCGATCCCAGAATCAAAATCTGGCAACTGGACGAAACTGAGGGAACCTGGAGTATAGAGGACGAATGGAAGGTTATATCACTTCTCTATCGCGTCGAGTACGACGTGTTCATCGTGTCTCTCATATAGGCCCATGATGCTACTGTTTCGAGACTGAGCTGGGCCCACCCAGAGTTCGGCGCCATCCTTGCGTCAGCGTCATTCGACCGGACCGTTAAAATCTGGGAACAGACCTCTTTTGCATCTGGCGGAGGTGTCCAGTCGAACGGGTCCGTACATGCGCAGACTGCGGTCTCTAGCAGTAGCTCTTCATCACGATGGGTGGAAAGAGTTGTCTTGCTTGATGCGCGTGGTACAGTGAGGGCGGTGGAATTTGCACCGCATCATTTTGGATTAAAGTTGGTGTGTATCGACGTGAACTTGGCACTAGTCCTTTATCTCAACCTCGCTCAGGCAACAGTCTCATCTGATAACCACCTTCGGATATACGAGTGTCTAGAACAATCTTCGTTGGCTACGTGGCAGCTATGCGAGGAGGTGGACATCACTACACTTCCGTCCATGTCTTCTCCTTCGTCGCTCTCTGTCGCATTTGCGACACCCACACAGACAAGTGCAACACTTGAGGGTGCATCCGCGTCTCTGGTTGCTCAGGCACTCCAGCAATCACAAGTTCCATTGCAACAGAGACCTGGATTGGGTAACAGAGAGGCCGATGGAGGATGGTGTGTATCGTGGTGTAAAGAGAGATATTGGGGTGAAGTGCTCGCAGCCGGTTGTGGCATTTTGGGAACTGTCAAAGTGCGTTGCTTCTTCGAAATCCCGCTAACTTGAACTCGTTTTTAACCTTTGCAGATCATACAAGTATCACCCTCTCGTCGGCCAACAACACTACTCACACTGGATCCAACCCCCTCTGTGGCTCAAAAACCATCGGAAGCAAATTCGGGGACGGCGCCATCTGGTGATGGAGAAGCACCAACGCCATATGCGATTACTTCTGTCGCATGGGCGCCATCCTGTGGGCGATCGTATCATCTCCTTGCGACTGGAGGAAGAGACGGCCATGTGAGAATCTGGAAAGTGAAACCTGTTGAAGACAACGACGACCCCGAGGCGGAGGGAGAGCCCAGATGGACAGGCACGATCGTTGCGGACTTTGATCACCACAAGTTTGTTTGCTTCGTGCTTTCCAGTGTATCGACCTAATCATCTTTTGCAGGTCGGCGGTCGGCCGGGTAGAATGGAACATAACAGGGTATGGTTACTGCACTAGCATTTTTTCCCTTCAGTTATTCACGCGTACCTCAGCACTGTTCTCTCGTCAGCCGGAAATGACGGTCGCGTTCGGCTTTGGAAGGCCACAATTGGGAGCGTGTGGAGACCTGCGGGTAGTATCGGAGTTGAACAGTCTGAAGATTCTCCGGATGCGGATACAGTTATGGATGACAACGCTGTTGGCGAATAATATTAAGTTTTATGGGCAGTCAGCTGTACACACTGTCCGGGAGAAGAAAAACAAAGAGATCAGATGATCAATGGTGAATGGGTAGGCTTCGGTGCCGTCGGTCCGGTCCATCACTCGCGTGTCACTGTTGCCACCGGAACTTCGGGGTATAATGATAGGACAGGTTCCCTCTAATTCGTTACTACCACGGTGTGAATAGTTATATATACTCTCCACTCGACTTGACGGTACCACCCGATTCCAGGGATGATGGCACAATCTGGGTCATTTGCTTCCAGTCATCCCCCAGCAGTGCGACTAACCTCAGTCGTTTCTCATCTCAGAAGTCCACGTTACAAGGTCGTCGTATGCCGCAACCTTGGCCCCGATGTGATGCCACTATTGGAGAGTAGACACGAACTGGAGGTAAGTCCACGTTCTCCAGAATGGTTTGGGCCGGTCCAATATAGTGGCCAGTTGGTTATCTGGCCGGAGGATCGTGCATGCGATAGAAAATGGCTATTAGAGAATATTCCTGGTGCGACTGGGGTAATCGTCATGCTGACAGATAAAGTACGTCCCTCGCTGAATGACATCTCATATATGTTCAACTCCGTTGGCAGGTCGACTTGGAACTACTGAACAAGGGTCAGTCAAAACACTCCAGAGATTTGGCTCTGATTCGAACTCGTGGCTCATAGCTGGCCCTTCTCTCCGAGCTGTGTCGACGATGTCTGTTGGTTATGGTGAGACCACCCTCTCGGCATAACGTAGTTTCTTATCCCAAGGCTCCCACCCACCGGCTGGATGTTCCACAGAACATATTGACCTCAAGGAAGTCGCGAAAAGGGGATTAAAAGTCGGTTATACCCCTGATGTTCTAACTGATGCTGGCAAGTTGCGTCCACCTGTTTGACTTCACACCCTTAAGCCTATCATGTAGTTGCCGATCTATCCGTGATGCTGGCACTGATGGCGGGAAGAAATGGTGGGATAGGATACTCCCTGGTGCAGAATGGAGAGGTATGCGGTTGAATTCGAGTGACCATGCGTTCAAGACAGCCAACCGATTACCCCCGCAGTGGCCGAATTTCTCGTGGGCTCCTTTCGCCCTCTGCGGACCGCAGCTGAGCACGACAGTACTTTCTCCCACGCGCAAAGTTGGATTCATTGGATTCGGTCGGATAGCTCAGGCGACTTTGTCACGACTCGTGCCATTCGGCATTACGCATTGCCTCTATTCGTCGAATCCTTCTTCGCTGCCGAACCTACAGCGTGACGCGGAACTGCAGAAGAAGTACAACTTGAAGAGAGTCTCCAAGGTGGACTTAGAAGAACTGGCGTGTGAAAGTGATGTTCTGATCGTTCTCGCGCCGGGTGGCCCTGGTACCTATCACGTCGTCAATGAAAACCTGTTAAGAAAAATGAAGAAGACCAGTGTCCTCGTGAACGCGAGCAGAGGGACACTTGTTGATTCTGATGCGCTGGCAAAGGCACTCCGAGAGGAATGGATCTGGGGTGCAGGGCTCGATGTTATAGAGGGTGAGCCAAATGTGCCGAAAGATCACCCGCTTGTCATGGAGCCAAAGTAAGTTGTAGTATTTGATCGTTTACATAGTGCATGGCTTATTCTCCGGAATGTTGTAGATGTGTTATCGTTCCGCATATTGCGAGTGCAACGCTGGAGACACGGAAGCATATGGCCACTTACGCGGCGCAGAATTTGATCGCTGCTATTTTGAGCGGTGATATGCCAGCTCAAGTTGATCTCTCTGTTTTTTCCTAATCTCACTATGTCCATCCAGAGGAGATATATTATTTTGGAAAAAAACCATAGCGAATAGCAGTAAAGACGGGCGCTGACGAGGGAGATTAGCAGTAGGCTACCACCTACCTCGGCATGGGGCGACGCGCCTTCCGAGCTGACTAAGCTTTTGACTCGTTTCACTTAAAAGGTTCGGTTGAAAATGACGATAGGCTTGTTACCTTTTTTTCCCTTGCGATAATGACAAAGTTCATCCTCGTTTCTGGAGGTGTTGTCAGTGGGATCGGCAAGGGCGTCATTGGTGCGATGCAGCGTCTTCCGTGCCCATAGATCAATGTTCATCTCGCCCGACGTGTAGCCTCCTCAACTGGCCTGCTCTTGAAAACGGCTGGTCTCAAGGTTACAGCAATCAAGATAGACCCTTACATGAACATAGATGCCGGTACTATGCGACCCACCGAACACGGTGAGATCGTGACAAATGACGTTTTGTGGCCTGGTTTCCTGAGTGACCTCACTAGGTGAGGTCTATGTCTTGAATGACGGGGGTGAGGTGGATTTAGATTTGGGAAACTATGAACGATATCTGGATGTCACACTATCGAGAGATAACAACATAACTACTGGTAAGATCTATCAAGAAGTGATCGAGAAGGAGGTTGGTTTACGTCGGAGCGGTTCGTTTTGTCGCGTTGATCTTTCACATAGCGAAGAGGCGAGTATCTTGGAAAAACGGTCCAGGTGAGGTTGTGCGAGCTATCCACACGTGAGAGCTTGACGAGTTGCTCGATAGATCGTACCCCATGTCACGAATGCCATCCAAGATTGGATAGACCGTGTCTCGAAAATCCCAGTTGACAATTCTGGCGAAGAACCAGACCTCTGCATCGTAGAGGTACGCGTGATCGCTTTTCTTGGATGAAGATACCTCAAGTGCTTTCAGCTCGGAGGAACTGTCGGGGACATAGAATCCGCTCCCTTCATTGAAGCCATGCGGCAGTTCCAGTTCCGAGTTGGGCACGACAACTTTGCTCTTATACATGTATCGCTTGTACCAGATATGCACGGCGAGCAAAAGACCAAGCCTACGCAAACGACTGTACACGCTTTGCGAGGACTTGGTTTACTTCCTGATCTAGTGAGTCGTGCCTCCTGTGAGGATACTGCGCTTTGTTAGACCCGAATATTATAGATTGCCTGTCGATTGTTGGGACCCAAGCCGTTGGAAAAGGCGACTAAGGAGAAGATTTCCATGTTTTGTCATGTCGCGACTGAGCAAGTAGTCGGTGTACATGATGTGACTTCCGTGTATCACGTCCCATTGCTGCTCCAGTCCCAAGGAATCGTCGAGTATCTTCGCAAGCGGCTTAACCTCCCGGCTCTCAAGATCACGGAGGAGATGGTATCTAAAGGTATATCTCTCAGCGCCAAATGGAGAAGTATGATCAAAAAGTATGTATTAATCTCACACATATCTTGGACATTATCCCTTCCACTCATCACCACACCAGCCATGAACGCCTCTTTGATCAGGTCAAGATTGTCCTGGTTGGAAAATATACAGACCTCAAGGACTCGTATATGTCTGTCATAAAAGCTCTTGAGCACTCCGCGTTCCGTGTCAAGTACGAGCTTATCATTCAGGCTCGTCAAGCCTTTTGGATCGTATCACTATATACTAATGAGAGTATAGTGGGTGGAATCTTCAGATCTCGAACCCCATACACAGGTGTCCGATCCCGCTAAATACCATGATGCATGGCGCAGTGTTGTGGGTGCTGGGTATGTCCTCTTACTTTTCTGAGACTACGTTGAAACCGTTTGTCAAGGGGTATTCTCGTCCCTGGAGGTTTTGGACAGCGTGGAACAGAGGGTATGATTCTCGCTATTAAATGGGCGCGCGAACAGAAAGTACCATTCTTGGGCATTTGCCTTGGGTTCCAAATGGCGGTATTAGAGTGGGCTAGAAGCGTGCTCGGTGTGCACGGTGAGCTTCGACCCCTAATAAGTATCTCGACCTCATGGCTTCTGTTAACTCGAGGATTCAGACGCGACGTCGGCCGAATTCGAACCTGATGCCGCTCATCCCTTCATTGTCTTCATGCCTGAGATATCACGCACTCATATGGGAGGAACGATGCGTCTCGGTCTACGCCCGACAGTTTTCCAGCCTTGTGCTAATATTATCGATCCAGAGATGTCTCCCTCTAACTCTCCGTCTACTCCCGTGGCAGATGATACCGACGAAGGTCATCCAGCCACCAACGGCATCCATTCTTCGACATCGACGTGGTCCAAGACACGTAAACTCTATGGCAACGCAAACAAGGCGTGGGAACGACACCGTCACCGATATGAAGTGAACCCTACCGAAGTCGCCCGTCTCGAAGCGACGGGACTGACCTTTGTGGGAAAAGACGAACGTGGTGAGCGAATGCAGATATTTGAACTGAGGGACCACCCGTTCTTCCTGGGCGTTCAACCTCACCCCGAATTTTGTTCTCGGCCGTTAAATCCGTCGCCACCGTTTCTTGGCTTCGTTGCCGCTGCATGCGGTGGGTCTGTACTCCAGGAACAACTAGAAGAGCAGTTGAGGTCCTTCAAACCTCCGCATCCAGAAGATGTCATGGTCGACGAAGAGGTATTAAGGGCGCGGATGAGGGAGCGACCCATCAGCAAGAGTGTCACACCCGCGCGGGCATCGCCTGAGATGGCTTAGTCGGAGAAGGCAAAAGCCGACCCGGTAGAAAGACGTATACTCAGAGGGCAATAATCCCGTTTAAACTGTACATAGGGTGTGTCCCACCATGTCTGAGACGTTAAATGTCCACAGATATTGAATGAGGGCTCCCTTTTCATCGATTACGTATTGATCACCAACTCACGAAGCGGAGGAGGGTTTTGTCGGACACAAATGCACAGGCACCCTGCAAACGCGAATGCAGGAGCTTTTAACTATAATTGGTAAAGGCCATTTGTGTGTATTTGTTTGTCAAACAGCACAAATGCCGTTTTCCCCAGGAAGTTTTCTGCTTGTCTCGTCTACGGATGTGAGTCCTGCACTCTTTTTGTTCCTTGATACTGAGATAACTGTGGTCCTTTCAGGTTCATTCGCAAACAGTCATGTCTGGTGCCACGTCTACTTGACAAGGCTTACAATGTGTCCTCCTGAAGGACTGCACGAGGCTACCGATTATCCGTTCTATAATCCCTTGTATTATCATCACCACTCGATTGCGGCATGGGACGAGTTCAGGCTAATTCCGCATGGCATTGCTCCGGTGTTGGCGTTCGTGTGTGCGGTTGGTGCACTGGTGCCGTTCATGTCGCAGGCATGGTATATGGGCCCTGTGGCGCGAGATGGATCGGGGGATTGTGGAATCTATGTCGCGTTTGTGGTGTCGGTATTGACGCATGCGGTTTTGAGGGGGTTGGAGAGGCGGTGGGATAGAGGACGGGAGAGGTACCGGAGACAGTGGATAGGTTGAAGGTATAGATGATTGGAGTCCGTTTCTCTAATCAGTGCTTGGGCATCTAGATCATGCATGCAATGAAGTTAGGTAGTTGGGACGAGATTTGTCGAATTTGGATTGTATCAGAACGAGATGCAATTGGAGGGGCTCTTCAGAAGAAGCAATCTCGGCGACTAGCCGCAGAGGCTCGGAGAGCGTCAGCTGCGGCAACTCCGGCACACATGGCGGAATCTGAACCTAGAATGGCCGACTCCACGCGCACATCACGTGTGCACCCCCGGTCATGGACACTGCGCAGGGGTTTCCGGGACCCGCTGAAAGCACCCAATTGGGGGCACGCCAGTGACTAACGTTCGACCCTGACCTTGACTGCGCTCTCTCGAGCACTATTGCTCATTTCTCGCCCTGACCATATTCTTTCGCTCTGTTTGTCCTCATTCGAGCATCACCGATTGCCATGAGCCCTACCGATCCAACATCGAGCGCAACCACTCATCTTCTGTCCTTAAATATTATTCATGTAGATAGCATTTGTGTATTAGATACGGAAAATACAATTTTTGTTTTGCAAAACACTAGCTGGAATTATATTAGCGTGGTGTACAGGGATCGTCGGGTCACCATCTGTTCATTCAGTTCACGATTGGGCGCGTCCGGCGCGTCCGGCCGAGCGGGGTCTGAATTATAGGTCGATCGACCCTGCGCATGCGGGACTCCACGGACTTTTCACCAGACTGGTCCCCAGACATACCCTGGGCCAGAATGGCCAATCCCCAGACGAAACAACTCGAACTCTGATACTACATATCATTTTTGATAGGCACGATAAGTGGCAGTTGCCTGATGCACAACGGACCGGTAATCTAACCACTGCCAACTTACGATCGGTGGACAGCCGTTGAGCGCTGCTGTATTTAATACGTCCGCATCCTCTCCGTCGAGTTCCCAGCATCTCTAGCAGCAATCGCTCGTTACGAATGTCTACTGGCGTGACTCTCGACCAACCCGGCCACTCTGAGGGTGCCCTTCAATTGTCGGAGAATGGCTTCGGCGACGAACGTCGCGACGAAGCAAAGAGCGAGTACACGTCGCTGCTGCGATTCCTGTATCGCGCCACGGCCTTCCTGGCCCACTACGGCGTCGAAACGCACGGGTGCGTGCTGTCCTTGTCTCGAGCCGCTGGACCCAGTCATGCTCAGTGTTTATTGTAATAACGAACGTCACGTCATTGCAGCATCGCGCCCATCCCGGCGGCAGAGCGAGTCGAAACGCGGTGGTACCAGATGTTTTTCGTCTGGTTTTCAGCCAATATGAACATCTCTACGTATGTCTCGTCTACAGGCCCCCGCGCGCGCGTCGACTCGACTGAGTGTGTTTCACTGGCATGTTGATTTTTCGTGCGTTGCAGCTTTAGCGTGGGTACTGCGGGGCCTGCATTCTTCTCGTTGGGCGTTCGTGATGGGATCGTGGTCGCCGTCGTGATCAACCTCGTGTGAGAATCTCGTTATATTGCATCACTTCCGAGTCTTGTGACTCATACGAAGGTGTTAGGTTCTGCGTATTCCCGGCGGTGTTGTGAGCCACTCTCAGAGGTCTCGTATGTATGTCCATGGGTCTGAACGTGCATGTAGCGCTGTTTTTGGACCAAAGCTAGGTACGCGTGCGATGGTACAGTCGCGCTTCTCGTGGGGGTGAGTCACCATTAACGGCGTCTGACCTGCATTATATTTGACGCGTTTCAAGGTATTACGGATCCATCATTCCGAGTGTTCTAAACGTCTTCACGATGCAAGGATTTCTGATTTTGAACTGTATCATCGGCGGACAAACGTTAGCGAGCGTGAGCCCGCATCTGAACGATACGCTAGGCATCGTCATTATCAGCGTGATCTCGCTTGCTGTCCGTGACCTTTCAGTGCATCCATGGGTTTTACAGCGCATTGAACGCTCCGTAGGTTACATTCTGTGGTTATCGGTTCCTTCATTGGTGAGAATTCTAATGTCGCCATCATGGAAGTCGTGGTGGCTGAAAGTCCGTCGACAGGTATGAGAGCATTGCATGGCTGCCGAATGTCATTGCTTTCGTTGCCATGCTGGCCCTCGGGTACCCACAGCTGCGAGCTAATCAATCCGTGGCGGTCCCTGCTCCTAGTCCAGGATCAGTTCTGTCCTTTGCGTCAACTCTTGTCGCGAGC
>JBBPKJ010001385.1:0-11086 GCA_038089195.1 Brasilioporus rufonigricans | reverse complement strand
TAGCTATTCTTGTTAGGTGAATATATAATCCATTGCATCATGTGCATGACTGAGCTTGTTCTCTTAGTCATGCACCCCTATTTCATTGAGTGCACATTTCCCTTAGAAAAGACCAAGCAATATCTCTGGCCATTAGGGTCAATACAGCCATACAACAGACTACCAGGCTGATGAATCTCATGATGCTAACCACTGTGACAATATGAACTGATGTGCAGGAACGTTAGATGATCAGCATGACATGGAATTAGATCACCAGCCTTTCATTGACATTATCTTTGATAGCCTCAAGCATAATTTCAAGGACTATGAGAATGAAACAGACTCTCCCAATGATCTTCATAAAGAGCTTGAGCTTGAGATGTTGAATGACAAAGAGTTTAGCTCAAGACTTGTGGAGCTGGTTAAAAGGAAAAAGGACCATGACTGGCTTCCAGAGTGACTGTGAAGAAGAAGGCAAAAGTGTGCTACAGAATGCAAACATGAGTGTTTATTTTATTTGAAATAAAATACTATGGCTTATCTTTTGATGATCAGCCTGGCCATGCATATATAGGAGAGGCCCAGTGAGTGCACTCAGCAGTGCTACAAAGCACAGTGGAGAAATCAATTCACCCTTGATGCATTTAGTTTCATAAGCAACAAAATACCAGCAGCTACCTCCAATGCACTTGCCAATGGCTTTGCAATGCCAAGTCAGAGTGCAGGATCAGTCTCAGCTCTGTCAATCTAGAGTGGCCTGGATAGCAGAATCACTTTCTGTAACAATGCCAAGGCTTCTACACCATCTGAATCACCAGTGGCACTACTATACACATAAAGCATGTCCATACTAGAAATTGACTCAGATGAGCAAGATCCACAGCATCTGGCTATACTGCCTGTGGTGAAATCTGATCTGGAGCTTAACAGAGACTTGGAGGATAAAACAGTATTCACTGAAAATAGAGTGATGGGCTTCAGAGAATTTGATTCTGGCTTTGGATTAAATGAAGTAGATGAAGTGCAAATATCTCTGGACAATGGTGTTAAAATTAGTGAACAAACTCTGAGTAACTCCAGAATGCCAGACTTGGTCATTGTTAGTCTGGCACTTGGCTTCACCTTATGTGGTGCATCTTCCATTGGTCTGGTATCCCAATTTCAGAGGATCAGAAGTCAGAGGAGAGTTACTAAGAACTGAAGTCAGAGAGACAATGAACAAGATGAGGAGAGTTAATAACATGCCCATCTGTGATCTTTGTTATGCTTGACCTGGGTAGGACCAAGCATAGTCCTGTAAGTGTCAGAGGGTTTACCAAAGAATAAGGTCAGGTGACCTTCAAGGTGTTGAGATACTGAAGTAAGGTCAAGTGACCTTCAGAGTGTTGCTTATGTAAGTTTCCTGAGGTTTTGGATAGTACTGACAGAGGTTCTCCCTATTGGAGGCAGAGAGCTACTAAAGTAGTGACCAGAGGTGTGGAGTGGTCACCACCAGAGGACTGCCTACTTAATGGTGGAGAGAAAAGGGAAAAGTGGGGAAGAGTAGATTGCAGGCAGTAGATGATGATACAGAAGAAACAGGAAAGACAAGAGTGAGGAACTACTACTGAGGTCACAGGGGTTTATATAGTACTGGGGCTGCTCTAGGGCAGGTGTAGGAAAGGTGTAAGTAAGCAACTGAAAGTAGAGAACAATGGAGTCCAACAAAAGAGAACAATAGGAAGCTAAAGATAAGTGCAATGGCATCGGATGATGAGTAAAGGGGAATGAGTAAGGGCCAATGGCATTGCATGGTGAGTAAGGGCAAATGAGTAATTTGCTAAGAGAAGTCTGAAAGAAGGTTGGCCAATTATGACACATTGGAGATGAGTCAGAAAGAAAAGAAAGGATAAAAGAAATGGTTGCTTGGCAGGGTCAAACCAAGGACTTGGTGAGACTAAGGTAAAAGTGAAGGGAAAAGTGTAGTAGGGAGACAATGTAACAATTTTATTATAAATGAAGTGATGTTGGATACAAATGTGTTTGGTATAATTGTGGAAGACAGTGTTCTTTGCTAGTGACATGGTGGATTGGTTGTCAATGAGTACATTCATCCACCAGCACTTTAAACAGCTATTTTGAAAGTCACATAGTAAATACAATATCATAAAGATTTTAGATTAGACTTGGTAGATGTGTGGTACTTTAACATTACTTGTAGACTATAAAGTATATTATATGTGAAGCATTGAAAAATCAGTATGAAACATGACAAAAAGAATGTGGAGCTTATCTGCCCCCTCAGCACTTTGAACAGTTCTAAAAATGGTATATTAGTGGTATCTAAACAGATCTAAGTGTTATCCATCAAATCACCATTTTTCCTCACTCCCACCATCCAACTTAGCATCCTCATCACTGTTGTGTTCATTCCTGCTTAGTATGTGATTGTCAATGGCATTGGCTACACCATTTTTAGCAGTTTCTATCCATGGCCTTGGTGGAGATCCTTCTAGCTTGCCTGACTTCAGCTTTGGCCCGCTAATCTCACAATTTGCAAGTTCTTGCTCTTCTTTCCACTCATGCAATTGTTCTTGGTAAGCTTCTGCATGTTCCTTATTTGTTTGTTTACATGTCATCCAGTTTTTTCCAGGCTGCCATTAGCTGCTCTGAGTTTCCTTTTGCTTTTGCTGACTTTCACACTCAGCATTATCTTGCTCTGCTGCCACAACATGCTTGTCAACATGTGTTTGGAAGGCCCTGTAAGTAACTTTGGTAAGCTATCAGCATTGAGCTTGTCTTTCTTTTGCTTCTTTTGTTTCTGTTTTTGTGCTAGCAGCTGTCCAGATATGTGACCAACAAACATCCCTTGGAGCACAACTAACACCTGTATATCAATTAATGCATTTTTGTATGCTTCAACTTGAGCTTATAAATTCCATAACATGTCATGATAAGCTTTCTCTGATCTGTTTTCAGGTTATCTTTCAAGTAATCTATTTTGACACTTGCATGTTGGTGATAGGATAATCAGGGTGTATTTTGGAAGACAATGTGGTGAGATAAGGGGAGTTTTGTCAATGAGAAATGATGTTGGAGTTGTTTTGAGTGTAGAAACAGTCTCTTGTACAGCCCCATGCAAATTTATGTGAGTTAACACAGCTGGCTGATAAATGGACAACTTACATACAGTGAGCAACAAAGCTGTTTCAATAATTGCAACACTTTGATTGTTGAGTTTATATCTCATGAACCATTGATGTTGGATGCCTGAACTCAGTGATCATTAGAAAGCCCTCATATATGAATTTCTGTTGATTGTTATATGTTGAATGATCACATTCTTGTACAATAGATTGCAGTAGTATACCATTTTCATATTCAGTTAAGTCAGCAACAAAACTATTGCAATATGTAATGTTATATGGCACTAACAGTGCTCAACTATACTTCTTCTTGAATTCTGGGAGGTACTCACAAAGAGACACAATATCTAGGGAACAAGTGCACAAGGGCAATCACAAAAATGAGCAAAGTAGTGCATTGATTGAACATAGAACTAGCTAGAGAGTACAAAGTGCTATCTAGCAAGTTCTTATAATATAGTTAAAGCAAAGAAGGAAATACAAACAAATGTAAACAAAATGGAGACCTGCCACCACACAGACCAAGGTGAGAAGGAAGTTGACTAAGCTAGGATGCTGGACTTGAACGAGCAAAGATAAGGGCTTAGCAATAATGAGGAGATTAGAATACACAATGTTATAAGAGAAGTGCTGTAGGGGTGGATTGTCCAAGGAGATAGTTAGTTAAAAGAGTAGACCATAACATCATCAGGATAAAAGATGATGAGAAAATAGAAGATGGAATCAATGGCTAAAGGAAAGGAGTGTTCATACCAAAAGATAACAAGAAAGAGATGAGACTAAAGGTGAATGACTGTAACACAGTGATTGTCATGTACATTCTTACTATATATATAATAGATATAGTGTCTGTTCGATATGTATTATATTCAATCAGATGGGGAGATGAGAAAATGAGATCATCTGGTTAGTCAGGGTTTGTAACTGTGCAGTTGCTGATGATGTGCTTCCTGGATTTTTGGAGGATCTGTTGAATTGGTAAGAGGTAAGCTTGGAAGTGGAGAGGTTCACTGGAATGATGTTGTTGGAATGATGTTGTGTGGTGCACTGGATTGAGGCTGGTAATGCCCCATGATCCATTATTATTTTGGATCTTCTGAAGGAATGAGGTCTCTGAACATGGCTAGTAACCATTGTATATCATGCACATATTGTAGAAGGGGCTTAGTGCACTTGGAGTTGTTCAGAAGTGTGTTAATGTTGTGGGCCTTGTCACACATTCCCGCATACAGGCATGATCTTGGTTCTTTGTAAGCAGGACATTCCACAATAAAGTGAAATACAATTTCAAACTGTCCTTTGCAGTGTGGGCAATCAGATAAGGGGGCTTTTGTAATTTGGGTGAGGTGGGCATTTAATGAAATATAAGTGCTGCATAGCTAGAATATGGCCACTGTGTGTTGTTTGTAAAGTTCCTTGATCATCTTAAGGAATCATCTGGAGGGCAGCATAGGGTTAATGTGGTGGGCCCTTTGGAATACAATGACTCAAAAAACTGTACCAATGTTTGCATGTTTTGCACTCAATATGGTGGTGCTCAATAACATCTAATTATAACTCTATACTATGAGTATATAAAATGTAGTACTTGCTCTTGGGTTTCAACTGATCCCAGACTCAAATTATTTGGTTGTGTTTTGGTGAAATGGTAGTCTTACCAAAATGACAACTCATTGGGACTGTTTTTTTGACTTTATATAAAAAATGCCATTTAGTACCTCCCTTGGCCTTGATAACTGCTTGAATCCTTCTAGGCATGCTTTCTATCCATTTTTAACATTTCACAGAAATTCTTCCCCACTCTGCCACTGTCCTATCCCATAATTCATGAACTCCTATAGATGTCTCTTTATAATCTGAAAGGTGTCTTTTCAAGTGACTTCAAGTGTGTTCAATGAGATTGAGGTCTGGAGATTGAGCAGGCAAATCCAGAAGCTTGATATCTTGCTCCTCAAACTAGATTTGAGCTCTTTTGGAAATATACTGGAAATGATTATCCTGCAGAAAATTGATTTCATCTGTAAGAATCCCAGAATCTTCCATGCTCTCCAACAATTCTTCCTTCAAAATTGTCACATACTATTCAGCATCCATTCTTTCCTCAATCTCACTCAAAACCCCCACACCATTCCATCCAATATAGTTCCATATTATGAGTGATCCTCCTCCAAACTTAACTGTACCTTTGATCTCTTTGGAAGTTATCCCCTCTTCTTTCTTCTTCCACATATATTCTTGTTCATTTGATCCAATTCTGTTGATTTTAATCTCATTTGACCAAATCACCCTCCTCTAGTCCTCCACAGTCAAATGCTAGTACTTTAGAGCAAAGGCACCTTTTCTTTTTTTATAAATAGTAGAGAGAAAAGGTTTTTTTTTGTTCACCACAGCCTTTAGAGAGACTTCTTTAAGAATATTCCAGATTGTTTGTGGGCAGACAGGAGTGCTGACAATAGAATTGATAAAGTGAGTGGCCTGGACTATATTATTGGCCTTTCCAGTTAGAATCTGCTGAATAATAGCATGTTATAGCAGATTCAAAATGAAATGGAAAATCACTTTCAAATTTGATGTGGCTATGTAAGGATCCCAAGTGTATCTGACTCATGTTCAAGGCCTGGCAAAAAAAGGTACTTACTTCCAAGCTACTAGTTGCTCTGACCATGGTGTCACCTTCACCACCTCCCCCAGAGAAGTCATACACATTGACAGTTGCCCTTACTGTCTATACTATCCTCAAGAAAAAAGGCAAAGGCAAAGCTTCTATTGTCAAGGAAGAGAAATCTATCAAAACAAAGGAACTTCTTTTTGCTATCACATATAAGAATTATGTCTTTTTCTTACAGAGTGTTCTCAAGAAGCATGGATATGATAACTACAAAGTTTCTGAGAAGCAATGATATCCATTCAAATTTGTACTGACTCAAGTAATGGTATTAGAGAAACATTGGAACAACAATGCATTTCAAGTCCAGTACAGATGCCAAGTAATTTACAAACACTATACTTTGTAACCAAAAGCCTTGAAATATCCAGCTGCATTTTCTGGTGTAGTCATCTGGCATGTGCAAACAATTGCCATCATGGATAAGTCATCCACATGGTGATGCAGCTATAATTTGATTGTAGAAAAAGCTTGTTCAATTGGATTATAGTCAGGTGAATATGGTGGCAAAAAAACAAGTTTACACACTAGAAATCATGTCAACCAAGAGCCAATGTAGTCAAGTGTCACTTACAATGCATATCTTCAACTAGTTCTTGCACCTCATCACTTTGGTGAATGTAACAATTGTCCATTATAAGGATGCTGTAAGGGCCAGGATATGGATTGGTGAATGGCATCTATCACATAGATCAATTATACCATGAAGAATAATGGAGTACTAATACATACCATATTTTCCTTTCAGAATCACAAAAACCATTCTCCATCAACAGGACCATCAATGATATCATATGTGATGATGCCATCTAGTGTAAGGGCTGGAAGAATGGAATACCAAACTCCACAAATGAAGCACCTCTGCATACAACAATGCTGCCCTTGTAATGATCGACCATACCAGCAGCTAGTGGTATGCTTGTCCTTGGCAGCTTCATTAATAAATACAAGCATGTTTGCATCTGGCACCTCTACAGTGATATGATTTATGTACATGGCATGTATTTTATTGTTTTGCTCAGTAGCAGAGGCAGAAATGACTTTGCAAGTGAACTAAAGATGTTGAACAGCTCAAATGAGGATGGGAATGGTAGTATATTTGTGACACTTGAGCCAGAGCTCATGCTGGAGCTCATCAAGGTAGACCATACTATGGTGTTGAATAACAGCTTATAAGAAAGTGATATCAGAAATGTTGAGGACATGACAATGGCCAATGACATGTGAATAAGTATAAGGATTGTACACAACACCATAGATAGAATGGTACTGCAGTGTGTTGTAAACAAGTGTTTTCTTGATGCCTAGTGTCCTACATATATGTGGGATACTATAGCCCTTTTCATAGAGAGCAGGGATGCAAGCCTTGAGGTTAATAGGTAGCAACTGGGGCATGGATGAGATCAATGACTGTTGAGAGCAATAGCATTGAACATGGTTGATTTTCAGTTTCTCACATTGGCATGCATTCTCACTCAGACACACTCAGGGTCCTCACACAGCCACATCAAGTTTGAAAGTGATTTTCTATACTGTTTGAAAATGGCTGTAATTGATAAAAGAGAGCTTTGAAGGACAACCACCTTGATAGCTTTGTTTTTCTGTTTGGATTTCCTGAAGGATCCTAGCCACAGTAGAGTTCCCTAGACCAGTTAGAAATGCAATTTTCCTACAAGAAAGATTTAAAAAGGCAAGAAGGATGATGTTATCTCTTTAAACACCAAAAAAGTATTTCATCATGAGAATAAGGAGATTCATTTGTGATGGTAGGGTTTATATATACTGTAGGGTAATTAATTACATAAGAGTAACATCATATATTACTTACCTAAGGTATGTAATCATATTACAACATACCAAGGTCCAATATATATAATAGAGATTCAAAGTCAAAAAACTGTCCCAATGAGTTGTCATTTTGATATGGCTACCATTTCACCAAAACATAACCAAATGATTTGAATCTTGGATCAGTAGAAGTCCAAGAGTAAGTACTACATTTCATATACTTATAGTATTGGATAATAATTGGGTGCTATTGAACACCATTACATTTAGTGCAAAACATGCAAATATTGGGACAGTTTTTTGAGCTACTGTATGTACTGTGCTCTATTTCAATTATTGGAGTACTTTGCTTCCTGCTTCCTGAGCATGCATTGATCATGTATCAGATGTATTGGTCTGATAACTCAGCATCCTCAGTTGCTATATTTGGCTTGCCTACCCCCACAGGTTGCTATATTCAGCTTGTCTAGCTCAACATGAATGACATTGCAAGGGCAAGAAACCTCAAATGACTGATATGCTTGAATGCACACAGTCAGAGCAGGAGATATCAGTAAGCAGTGCTGCTCGAGGGGAAGAGAAATGAGTGTTGGGAGTTGTGACTCTGAGCACAGACTGCCTTCGAGGGGATGCTTTCAGCAGGTCCCAGACTCCAGGAAGCTCACCCCCTGCACATGACAAATCTGCCAAATCGGTCGGAGTGATTTATTGGTATAAATCTCGTAGTTGGAGGCTTGTGGTAGGCAAATTGTCTTTTTTTTTGGCCCCCGACCATGACATCCATGCACTTGAAAAATGTTTGAGTGAGTCGTTGGGTTTTATATATTTTTCTTAATCTTGGACAAACATGGGTTTCTTCCATCTAGAACAAAATACATACGTGGTGATTCTACGCCGGTTACAACTTGAAGCACGACACTCAGGGAAAACCACTTGATTATTCCTTCGCTAATGTGTCGGAGTAAAGTTTTATTTCATCCGAATCACAATTACCCACTGGGCTATAGATTGGATGTAAGGTTGCAGTGATCACGTCGACTGGGAGCAATTCGTCGTCACCTTCGTTGTCCTCTTCTCAATTCAGTGATCCGAGCATACCGGTAAGTCTTCTCTGTGTTTCGTGTATGAGTGTTCTTCTTGTTTCAGCTACGATGACATTTCGCCGCCCATGCTCCGTTTGGTGAAGTCACCAGTAAGCACCGGCAGGAAGAATGCGATGTTTTGGTACCCCATCGACTTCACAATTTCCCCATTTGTCTTATCCGAAAACATGAAACATTTCTTTGTGAGTGCTTCAGTGAGTTCGCGGGGTGAGTGGGAATTGTGGTCGTAGATTTCTCATAATAATGTCTTCCATTTGGTTGCTTATTAGGGGTTTGGCCGTAAGGATTGTATGAATGGTTGATATAAGACCGTAATTCCCGGTGGGTGAGAAGCCCCACTGGCAGTTGTCTCATGGAACGTCTCACACAAGCTTCAGCAGTTTACCTCGCAGCGCTCGTTCTGTCGTCGATCATAACTTTGGACGTTGTTCTACGGCTCATTCGCGATCGCATTAAGAGGAAGGGGCATCCTCTTCCCCCAGGTCCAACCCCACTCCCACTGTTGGGCAATGCCCTCTCTATCAACGTGCAAGAACCCTGGTTGACATATACAGCATGGCGTGCAACATATGGTGAGTGGAATGCAGAGCAAGGATACTCAAGTCTGAGGACCGTCAGGTGATGTGATGTATGTCCGGCTGCTGGACAGTGACATGGTCGTGTTGAACTCGTACTCGGATGCAACGCAACTACTTGAGAAACGATCGCAGATATACTCTGACCGCCCGTTCATCGCAACTGTCGAACCGTAAGTTTCATCCCCAGACGTAACGCAGCATAGTGATCGTGGGTGGTGGATTGGATTGGATGAACCATCAGATACGGACACAATAGCAATTTTGGTTTTGCCAGGTATGGTCCACATTGGAAATTGTGCCGGCGTATCATACATCAGACGTTCTGCGCCAAGGCTGCTCTTGCCTTTCGTCCAATGCAGCTTCGCAGAGCTCGCCAGGTAGTCATCAACATCATTGACGATTCCAATGGATATCCGTTTCACTACGCAACGTAAGCAGACCGGTTCCACGTGTTGGTCATCGCATGAACTTGGCTTCCTCCAGGTTTGCCGCCTCAGTGGCTATGTCCGTCATCTACGACTATGACCCGCAGCCCAGAGAAGACCCTTTGGTGACAATCATTGACGACTTCAACAAGGCTTCCCTGCCCCCCCTAATACCCGAGAAGGCGATCCTCCTCAAAGCATTCCCGTTCTGTCAGTACCTCAGATAAAATGACAAGCTCAAGTGTCATTGCTTATATTGAACTTCATTCTCGAATAGTGTTGAGAGTTCCAGAATGGATTCCTGGCTTATCTTGCATTAGACGGGAAGCAAGCAAGGCCTACGCTTTGAGCATTAAGATGATTGAGACACCATACCAGTTGGTCCAGAAGCGCATGGTAAGCTTCCCCTAATCCGACAGACAACACAGCGGTGAAAACCGATCTCTGCAGGCGGCCAAAGAAGAATTTGTAGTCAATGCAATGGTGTTTGATCACATCCATTGTATGGAAAAGCTGGACGGCACCCGCCGTGCAGAATATGAGATAGCACTCAAGCATACATCCTCAACCGCTTTTCTTGGTGAGTATTCTTGATATAACAGACTGATGGTTGAATCTCACTCTTAGCGCACGCTAGCCTCTGTAGAATCAGTCTGTACTACACGTTCTATGGGGGATGTGACACTCATGGAACAGATAGACTAGCTCGGTATTGATGGTTTTCACGCTTGCAATGGTGAAGAATCCCAATGTCTGGAAACGTGCTCAAGCAGAAATCGATGCAGTCGTTGGGATCGATAGGCTCCCCGACTACGAAGACAGACCATCCCTGCCATTTGTAGAAGCGATCGTACGGGAATCGTTGAGGTGGCACCCAGTTACTCCTATCGGTGCGTTGTTTGGAATTACCAGCATGCTTGGAGCGCCCTGAAACATTCTGAAGGTATCCCACATGCTGTTACCACCAGCGACATTTACAAGGGGTATTACATACCAAGGGGTACGTCCTAAATGTGCACGAAATTCGCCCGTGGTAACGTTCTTTCAATCCCAGGGGCGACCGTCGTTGCGAATATTTGGTATGAGCAGTCGACGCGTCGCTTATTACTGGAGAATTTTAAAGTGCTGTTCTACAGGGCAATGTCACATGACGAGACTCGCTATCCAACCCCAGATGCGTTCATTCCTGAGCGGTTTATAAAGTCCGAAGGGGTGTTGAGTGAAGACAATCCAGCCGACTACGTCTTTGGATTTGGGAGAAGAATATGTCCAGGTGAGTCACAGCATGTTGCGGTGTGAGTGGGCCATTTACGCTTTATCATTTCCAGGCAAGTACAGCGCAGACGCCTCCGTCTGGATTGGGATTGCGACGATGCTGGCGACGCTGGACTTCAATGCTGTCAAGGATCCAAATGGGAAC
>JBBPKJ010001384.1:0-11088 GCA_038089195.1 Brasilioporus rufonigricans | reverse complement strand
CAAAGTCCAGGTAACTATAAGTCTTGAGCATAGAAGTGCTCTCAATGTTACAAGTGGTGCCTATGGGAGGTGAAGTGCCTTCCTCCAAGTTGATTTTAAGGTTGAAATGGCAATGTGGAGCAATGGTGGACACCTTGCTTTTGCTAAAAATGTCTGCAAAATCGTGGTATTCCTGGGAAACACCAAAGAGGTCAACTGGATCAGGAGGGGAAGTGGCAGCAGAATGGAGTTTGCTTTCCAGAGGGTGAATGCACATGCTAAATTGCACAGAGCCTTCAAGTCAGCAAGCAAGTGCAAAGGCTGGAGCACTAATGAGTGCTATAGGGGGGGCCTTGTGATCGGAAAAATGTGGTAGACTGGAGGAGACAGAGTCAGCTGGAGGTGGAGAGGCTGGAGGCTGTGGAGGCAAGCTTGGAGCTGGCATAGGCTGCTCTGATGTCTGGAATGAGATACTGCTAGAAGCCCAGTCAATCAACGTATTGTAGTGGGTCAGCCAGTTGTGTCCCAGGACAAGGGGACAGGATCCATCCAGTGGAGTGACAAAAAATGTTGTTGGAGTGATGTCACTGGTTTTGAAACAGACAGAGAGGTTGATGGCTTGGGTAATGGTAGAGTTGGAGGTGCCATTGAAAAGTTGGAGTTGGAGTAGAGGGACAGAATAGGTCAGAAGACCATGAGTGTTTAGAAAGGTGGAATCTATGAAGCAATCGAAAGATCCAGAATCTAGGAGAGCTGGGAAAGGTGGGATTTCATGGACAGGAGGGTGATGGAGGGCATAAGGGATCATGGGTCTAAAAGAGCAGATGTGTTTAGTCAAATCTCCTTTGGTGCATGAAAGGAGTCAATGCAGCCTCCAGTTCATGTGGAGTCATGGAGGCTGCTGCTTATTTTTTTCATCTCCAGAGCAGAGACTTCCAGTTTAGCTTCCAGAGTTACTGTCTTAGCTGTATGTCCCTTGGTTATGTTCTTTGTGGCCTTTGGACAGTTATTGGCCATATGGTCATCTCCAGTGCAGATTATGCAAAGCTTGTTGTTGAAATGCTGCTTACATTCTTTGGGGGTAAGTTTGCCATCCTTGCCAAGCTTGGAAGACAAGTCCAACTTCAGTGTAGTGGATGTTTTGGCAGAATTGCTGGAGTTGGACAATTTGGAGTTATTGTTAGTATTAGACTTATCCTTTGACTCCTTGGAGCTGGAGGTGCTAGTGGAGGTACTGGAGTTGGGCAATTTGTTGGAGAGTTTGGAGGCATTGTTGTTGGAGGATTTCACCTGGCAACTAACCTCTGATTTACATTCCCAGTAATGTGTGTCAATAGCTTGTGCAAGTTGGCAGAGTTCAGCAAGGGTAGGGGGTTTTCCAATGCACAAGATCTTGTCCTTGATATGGTCCAGAAGTCCATTATAGAAATGATGCCAGAGGGCACCTTCTCCATAGCTCCAGACTTGGGACACAATCCTATTAAGCTCAACAACATACTTATTGATCTTTTGACTGTCCTTCATATTCAGGTTGTCAAGCTGATGCTCTGCATCTCTGACAGGGTTGTGTGGGCCAAAATTAGTCTGGAGCTCCAGGACAAACTCCTTGTAGTTGTCCATCCAGATTGGGTGGAGTGCTGGATCTTCCATCTGGAGGAGGTCTGGTTCAAACCATTCCAATGCCATACCCTTAAGGTAAGACTGGGCAAAGGTAACTTTAGCACAGTCAGTAGTGAAAGCTTTGGAGTGGTCCTGAAAATTGAGTTTGCATTGGACTAGGAAAACCTGGAGTTTGTGGAGGTCAGTTCTGTCAAACTGGTCCAGTTCCCAGACTTTGGTCCATTGCATGTGCTCAGGTTTGCAACAAGCAGAGCAAGCTAAGCTTTGAATGGTGCTAGCTAAGTTGCCAAACATGCTTCGTGGAACTTGCTTTTCATCTGAGGAGGGGTTAAACTCATCATCAGGGATATTACCATCAGATGGGTCATCTCTGAGGTCATTTGGAGGGTTGTCTGGAGAGTTGGAGTGAAACATGTGATCTATGGGAATATGGAGTGATGGTGAGCTTGGAAGAGGAACCTCAGTGCCATCAGGAACTTCCTTGATGCAGGCTCCTGGTGTTGGAGATTGTGGTGGAGCAGGGGCCTGAGAGGCTGAGCCTGGAGTACACCTAGTGGAGAAACTCTGAAATTGGTTGACAATGTCCAGGCCTCTGCAGCTACTGCTAAAAGTGCAGAGGGCATCATGTGCATCAGTGAATGCATGAGAGCAAGAGCAAGTGACTCTAGTTGCCATGATGACTCTATGCAAGTGGAGTCTGAATATACTGTTAGACTCAGTCAATGTTCCCTGAATGTAACTCTGGAACACCAGAGTTGTTGTATTTGGTTGGTCTGGGACTTGGCTTCATCTTATGTGGTGTGCCTTGCATAGGTCCAGTGTCCTGATTTTGGAGGTCAGAGGGTCAGAGGTCAGATGAGAGTTACTAGGAACTTGTCATATACCAGATTCACCGAGTCAAACTCTGGTCCTCCAGACACAACTCTGAACTATCTTATTCACCTCTGGACTATCTTTACTTGTTGAGTCTTGTCTTCCTTACTCCAGACCAACTCTGGACTTCTGTTACTTCTCTCTTTGATATGTTTCATCTTGATATCTCAGTTCCTCTGTCCTTCTGACATCTCAGTTCCTCTGTCCTCCTGACATCTCTGTTCCTATGTCACTCTGACATCTTTCCATTCTTGTTTTACCTTGACACTCTGTCACTCCTGTTTCATCTCTGTACCTTTGCACATAGTATGTCTATCCAATCTCGTTTCCATCTTAGTAATCCGCCTCTGATTTACTATATAATCTCCATACTTCTGTCTTGTATACCTCAGTCTGAATATCAACAGGACTTGATGTTCTCCACCTCCATCCATCTCTGCTCTACTCCACCCGACTGGATTTGACTCTCTTCATCTTGTTCATCATCTCTCTGACTTGAGTTCTTAGTAACTCTCATCTGACCTCTGACCCTCCGACCTCCGAAATCAGGACACTGGATCTATGCAAGGCACACCACATAAGGTGAAGCCAAGTCCCAGACCAACCAAATACAACAACTCTGGCATTCTGGAGTTACACTCAGGGCATGTTGACTGAGTTTGACAGTATATTCAGACTGCACTTGCATAGAGTCATCATGGCAACTAGAGTCACTTGCTCTCATTCTTGTGCATTCACTGATGTGCATGATACCCTCTGCACTTTTAGCAGTAGCCACAGAGGCCTGGACATCATCAACCAATTTCAGAGTTTCTCTGCTAGACATACTCCAGGCTCAGCCTCTCAGGCCCCTGCTCCACCACAATCTCCAACACCAGGAGCCTGCATCGAGGAAGTTCCTGATGGCACTGAGGTTCCTCTTCCAAGCTCACCATCACTCCACACTCCCATAGATCACACATTTCACTCTGACTCTCTGGACGACCCTCCAAGTGACCCCAGAGATGATCCATCTGACAGTGATATCCCTGATGATGAGTTTAACCCCTCCTCAGACGAAGAGCAAGTTCCACACAGCATGTTTGGCAACTTAGCTAGTGCCATTCGAAGTTTAGCTCACTCCACTCATTGCAAACCTGAGCACATGCAATGGACCAAAGTCTGGGAACTGGACCAGTTTGATGGAACTGACCCCTGCAAACTCTGGGTTTTCCTAGTCCAATGCAAACTCAACTTCCAAGACTGCTCCAAGGCTTTTGCTACTGACCGTGCTAAAGTTACCTTTGCCCAGTCTTACCTTAAGGGTATGGCATTGGAATGGTTTGAACCAGACCTCCTCCAGATGGAAGATCTGGCACTCCGCCCAATCTGGATGGACAACTACAAGGAGTTTGTCCTGGAGCTCCAGACTAATTTTGGACTGCACAACCCTGTCGAAGATGCAGAGCATCAGCTTGACAACCTGAATATGAAGGACAGTCAAAAAATCAATAAGTATGTCATCGAGTTTAATAGGATCATGTCCCAAGTCCAGAGCTACAGAGAAGGTGCCCTCTGGCATCATTTCTATAACAGACTTCCAGACTGTATCAAGAATGAGATCTCATGTGTTGGAAAACCCCCCACTCTTGATGAACTCTGCCAACTTGCACAAGCTATTGACACACGTTACTGGGAGCATAAATCAGAGGTTAGTCATCAGGCAAAATCCTCTAACAACAATGCCTCCAAGACTTTTGACAAAACCTCTGCTCTGTCCAGCAACTCTGCTAGCACCTCTCACTCCAAGGAGTTGAAGGGTAAATCCAATAACAATAACTCCAAATCTTCCAACTCTGGCAATTCTGCCAAAACATTCACTATGCCAAAGTCAGACTTGTCTTCCAAGCTTGGCAAGGATGGCAAACTTACCCCCAAAGAACATAAGTGGTGTTTCAACAACAAGCTTTGCATAATCTGTGCTGGAGATGACCATATGGCCAATAATTGTCCAAAGGCCATGAAGAACATAACCAAGGGATGTACAGCTAAGACAGTAATGTAATGTTGAGAGCACTTCTATGCTTGAGACTTATAGTTACCTGGACTTTGGGAGGTACTCATGAAGAGACACAACATCCAAAGAGCAGAACTCAGGAGGATGCGATACAAGGAGCACAGTAGTGTGTTAGATAAATGTAGAACTAGCTAAGGAACAAGGGTGGCTACCAAGCTAGTTAATATAGTACAATAGAGGCAGAGCTAGAATAGAGAGTAAACAAAGGTAAATGGGGACCTGCCTGCGCTTGGACCAAGACAACAATGACAAAGAGTATTAGCTAAGCGAGAAGACTGGAATTGAACCAGCAAGAGTAAGAGCTTAGCTATAGTTATCAATGAAGAGACCAGAATATGCAACACTGTAAGAGAAGTGTTGTAGGAGTGGTTAGTCCAAGATGAAGAGTTATTTGAGAGGGTAAACCATCACATTGTCAGGAAAGAAGGCAACAAGGAACAGGGAGTAAGATTTATAAAGAAAAGGTGTTATGTGAGTAAAGTGAAAGGTGATGAGAAAGAGTCCAGAACAGAGATGGTTTACCATAACATTACCCCCTTCGTAGACTCGGAACCCCAAGCCGAGTTCATTGAGTTCTGTCCAGGCCATCTGCATTGCCATTTGAGACCACATCATTGTCATCACCATTCCTGCTGTGGCAATCATTAGCAACGTGCCTGAGGTCATCATAGATTGCACATCAGCAATGGGGGCAGTAATGATCTCCATGTCCCCAGCAAAGGCAAGCCTCACATTGTTTGCAGATACAGGAGTAGGGGAGATGCCCAGGGGCAGGGCAACGACAATAGGGGCATTTAAAACAAGGGCAGTCGCGCTTCCAGTGTCTGGGTTGTCCACAATGGTAGCAGCCACCAATGGGTTTATGGAGGGAGCCAGGGGAGATACGAAATGGCAGGAGGGTAGGTAGGTGGGAGGAGAGGACTGCACCATGTTGTGTTTGCCAGTAAAGGATACGAAAGGAAGGGTCTTCTGGCAATGGAATGTCAGGGGGAAGGAGAGTGGTCTGCTCATCATCTTCCAAGGGTGGGGTACGGAGACAGGTGGCAAGTGGAGCAGGGGAAGATGTCTGGTGGGCGAGCACGGCATCAGCCTCTTCCAGGGTTACCTTAGGAGAGGGGCAAGGTAAGGGTTGGATGTCTCGTTTGAGGTAATGGTCTCGTTCTGAGTTAGAGAGCAAAAGGAAGATGGGGCAGAAGGTATTGTAGAGTTCTATAGGATTCAAAGCGGAAACATATTGGTCAAAACCTAAAATATCAAGATGGTCAAGTGCAGCAGTTTGTCCAGCAGCTAATGCTAAAGTAGAAAAGGTAAGGAAGTCATGGGGTAGGTCGCTTGGTTGGAGGTGACAGTGGAGGTTTAACAGACTATGAGAATGATGGAATAAGTGTATGGTGGAATGGAGTAGAGAGTTCACCTGATAAGAAGGAAGATGTTCTATCTGGATTAAAATTTGGGGCTTTGTGAGGATGAGGGCATATAGGGTGCAATGTTGGAGGAGGGAAAGAAGTTGAGGTTGAACTTGTCAGAGTGCAAAGAGCAGGAGGATTTCTTGGGTGATAGAGGTGGACATGTTAAGCAAAGGGTTGATGGAGGATGGATTGTGAAGCGATACTGGAGACTGTGGCAAGGAGGACAGACAGTAGGATAATGAAGGTGGCAACTAGAGAAACTATAAGGACCCAGAAGGGGAGAGTGATGCGGTTCATTGAAGGTGCCTGGTTACCTTGTACTCCTTAAGTAGGTCAGTGGCATATCTAAGGTTTGATTTGGGTTCCCAGGTATTCTCGGACGTTGCATAGCCTTTCCATTTGATGAGATATTTCCATCGTCTTCCTATCCCTCGGTGAGTTAGGATGGTTTTAACTTCATATTGTTCTTCATTATTGATGATATCAGGGGGAGGGGATGGAAAGGAGGGGCCATGCTCAGGGGTGGTGTGGTAGGAGGAGAGTTTAGATGCATGGAATACATTGTGGCATTTCCAGGTTGGGGATATGTTGAGTCAAAAGGCAAGGTCCGAGAGGACTTCAGTTATCTCAAAAGGGCCTACTTTTTTGGGGGATAGTTTCTTTGTTGGGTAGGGAAAGTGGAGATTGGTGGCTTCCAACCACACCTTATCTCTGGTCTTCCATGGATGGAAGGTGGAAGAAATGCATTCCTTCATTAATAACTGGATTTTCTGATGTGCTGCTTGGACCTCATCTCATGCCTTGGAGATGAGAGATAAGCAGGTTTCTAGGGCAGGGAGGAAGGTTTTTCTGATTGGGGGGTAAGCATGGGGTTGATATCCCATCATAAGATGGAATGGTGTTTGGTGGGTAGATGAGTGGGTGGCAGAGTTGTGTGAGAATTCAGCAAGGGGGAGAAGGTTGAGCCATTGATGGGGTCTTCCTTCACAGAAGATGTGGAGATAAGTTTCTAGTTCCTGATTAACCCATTTGGTTTCTCCATTGGTCTGGGGGTGGTAAGCAGAGGAGAGTTTGATGTTGTAGGAAAGGAGTCTAGCGAGTTCCTGAGCAAAGGCAGAAGCAAACTGAGGTCCTCTGTCAGAGATGCAAGTGTCATGGAGGCAAAATTGAGGGAATACATGTTGGAAGAAGAGGTCTGCGATCCCAGTGGCATCTATAGATTTAGAGTAAGGAAGGAAAATTACCCCCTTAGTAAGGCCATGGTCGACCATGACCAGCACAAAGTCCAGGTCCCAAACAGGAGGGAGGCCAGAGATCAGGTCCATAGAGATTTGCTGCAAGGGGTGGGTGGAGGAGGACGGAAGGAGCAAGAGTGGAGGGACAGTGGGATGGGTGTTCACCTTATTGGCTTGACAGATGGCACATCCAGCGATATAGCAGCATATATAGGTGCCCATGCCAGGCCACCAGTAGTCCTGCTAGAGTCGTTGCTGGGTGTGGAAAACTCCTTCATGGCCACTGGCAGCAGAGGAGTGGAGGGAAGAGACAAGGTTGTGCCGGGCAGTATCTGGAACATAAAGGTAATTCTTGAAGTACAGATTCTGGCTGTCATAAAGCCAATTGGAGGGGAGAGAATTCTGGAATAAGGGTGTGTTATCAGTGGCCACATCAAGGGCTCGCTTGACAAGGGGGTCAGAAGAGGAGGAGCAGGCTAACTTAGACTGGAGGGACATATCAAGGGCATGGATGACTGCATGGTCGGGGAGGATCGCCACTTCACTGTTGTTGAGGGAGGTGTCTACATCATCCTTCCAAGATAAGGCATCCGCCAGGGCCATTTTGGAACCAGGGGTGACATCCCAGATGATGTCAAAGTCTTGTAGGAAGATACTCCATCGTGCTTGTCAGCAAGAAAGCTTCTAGGGGGCTCACATATATAACAGATTCTTGTGGTCAGTGACAACTGTAACCAGATGACCAGTACCTCGGAGATAATGCTGCCATTCATCCAGGGCAAGGATGGTGGCGAGGAGTTCTCAGTCATAGATGTCATAGTTGCATTCAGCAGAACCCAAGGTCTTGGAAAAGTATGCACAGGGGTGGAGGTTGCTGTTGGTGTCTGGCTGCATCAATACAGCACCCACCACTGTGAGTGAGGCATCTGACATAAGGGTAAATGGTTTTGAGACATTGGGAAGGAGGAGGACTGGGACTGCAGTGAAGATCTTCTGGAGAGCATGAAAGGCAGATTCTTGATCAGGGCCCCATAACCAGGGTTGTTTGGCTGTGGTCAAAAGATGGAGAGGGGCAGCAATGTTGGAGAAGTTGGGGATGAACTTGCAATAGAAGTTGCAGAAACCTATAAAGGAACGAACTCCTTTTATATTAGAGGGGGGGTTCCATTTTGTTATGGCAGAGAGTTTGATGGGGTCCATCTTGGCATTGCCGCTGCCCACAATCATTCCCAGGTATTCTACCTCAGGGACATCAAAGGTACACTTGGAGAGTTTTAGTAAGAGGTGAAGATCATGGAGGCATTCCAAGACCTTCTTGGTGCAATAGTGATGGGTGGTTAGATCTGAGGAATGGATCAGGATGTCATCCATATAGATTACCAGCCATCCTTTGGCTATAAAATCATGGAAGGAGTGGTTCATAAATGCTTGGAAGGTCGCTGGTGAGTTGCAAAGTTCAAAGAACATGACAGTGGGTTCAAATAGTCCTAGGGGGGTGATGAAGGCTGCTTTCCATGTGTCTTCTGGGTGAATACGAATGTTGTTATAGCCCCATCAGATGTCAAACTTAGTGAAGAGGGTCGAGTTCCTCAGCTTGTCAACTAGGTCGGAAATAAGGGGCAAGGGGTATGCATTCTTGATGGTATGCTCATTCAGATAATGGTAATCCTGGCAAGGACAAAGCAAGCCATCTTTCTTTGGGACAAAGAAAAAGGGGGATGCTTATGGGGACTTGGAGGGTACAATACAACCAGTCTTCAGATGCTCTTCAATGAATGCCTTACAGGCCTCCTGTTCTTGGGGGTTAAGAGGGTAGGTCTTAGCAACTCAAGGGGTGAAGGAATTCTTTAACTCAATGGTATGGTTGAAGGGACGTGGGGGTGGGAGAAGGTCGTGGGTCTTTTCTGCAAAGACATCTGCAAAGGAAGAGAACATGGCAGGGAGGGGCTTCTGGTCTATCTTAGCTTGGCTTGTGATTTCAGTGGAGAGGGTCATTTTACAGATAGACTCCCTATTTAACCAAGCTTCCCTCTTTCTTAGCTGAGAGGTGGTCTTCTTGTCAGGATCAATTCCTAACCACCACATCAAATATCTGGTGGGGACGGTGTCGAACGTCTTTCAGTTGGGACAAGAGGGGTCAGGGAATGAGAGCGTTCTGGAGGTCCAGTCAATGTTAGGGTTATGGGAACACAGCCAGGGCATTCCTAGGATCACTTGGGAGCATCCACAGTTTACTATCATCAAGTCAACTGTTTCCTCATGGTCTGGGAAGGTCAGTCGGACAGATGCCTTGGCCTTGATGGATCCTGATTGGTTTGGGGAGAAGTCGAGTGGGTAGGGACAGTCGTTGGATAAGGATTTGATCAATGAAGTTTCCAGTGGCTCCACAGTCAATTAGGGCACTGGTGTCGATGATTTTTGCTCCATGGAAAATAGTCAAACAGACTCAAATAGTGTTTTCAGATGGTTCAGCTAAAAGTACAGGAGCTAAGACATATGGAAGGGAAGACATCGAGGCATCCTTCCTTTTTAAAAATCCTCATCCACTAAGGTAACCGAGTGGACTTCTTCAGTTGTGTCTTCCTCTGCTTCATTGAAACAGGCATGGAGGACCTGCAAGATCTGTTGGGTGTCCTTCCCTTTTGCTTTCAGGCTGTGCACATATTGTGCAAGTTCAGAGGGTTGGATAGTCTCAATAGTTTGGATTCTAGAGGTAGATGGAAGAGGAGGGGAGCATCTTCCTCAGGGTTGATTCTGATGGTTGGGATGGTTGTTGGTAAAGCAACCCGTCTTCTTACAGATAAAACAAAGGCGATCTCATAAGCAGCATGCCTTTTCTACAGGGGACAGGTTCAAGGTGTCAATGTCCATGGCATTGGGGTCCCTGGTGCAAGGGGGGGTGCGAGATGAGAAGTGGAAGGGGCGGTCATCTCCTTTCAGGATGTTGTTGTCCATTTCAAGGTGTTTGGTAAACTTTTTTGCATCTTTGATCCATTTGTCATAGGTGTCAGGAAGGTTTGTCTGCAAGAAGATGAGGCAGCAAAGGGAGGGGTACAGCCCTTTAGCAAACTTCTGGCAGATGGTCTCCTTATCTTCGAGGTGGGCACAGAGAATGGCAGTAGAGAAGTTCTGGACATAGTCCTGGAGTTTATAGTCGTTAATGATTCAGGGATTTCTTTTGTTCTGGACAACTTCTTGATGAAGGGTGTTGAGGGTTTGCCTAGCTGTTCCCTCAATGTCATAAGGGACAAAGATGAAGTTAAAATCTTTGATTACTTTGTCGAAGGTCTTGTCTTCCTTCTTGGTGACAGGGTCTTGCAATACGTGGTACCATTTTTTGGCAAAATGGACACCTGATCCTCCTCCCATCTTGTTGAGGACGGTATAAATTTTCGGGGGGTCCAAGGAGAAGATGGAGTTGTTAGCCTCAAAGTGGCCTTTCATGGCACTAATCCACCATGCTGCTTTCTCGGGTTCACCAGAGAAATTGGCAGGAAGAGTGGACTTCAATTCGATGGGCTTTGGGGTGGTAGTCATGGCAACTGGCAAGGATGGGCGACTTTGGGGGGTAACTGTGATGGGGGAAACAATCCCTGGGTTGTAGATAGTAGTAGTAGACAAGGGCTGGGTGTCAAGGAGATCTTCAATCTCAATATCAGAGTCTTCCTTGGCAGGAAGAGGTTCAGCAGATGGGGCAGGTGATCAGCTAGCAAGGAGGGTTCTCAGGGCTCTAGAGGTGTGTACAGAGCAAGGGGTGGGAGTAGGATTGGAGGAGGATCCAGCAATCCTTCATCTGGGATTGGGTTGGTCAGCTAGGGTGACTTACTTCACAAGGAAAGAGTCAGAGGGATGAGCTAGTTCTTTTGTAACATTGAGAGCACTTCTATGCTCGAGACTTATAGTTACCTGGACTTTT
>JBBPKJ010001383.1:0-11101 GCA_038089195.1 Brasilioporus rufonigricans | reverse complement strand
AGAATTCGAACTAGACAAAACCAGCCTCATCTGCGCCACACGACAGAGGGTTCCCGACCCCAACAACCCAGGAAAAACCCAACCAACCCCACGCCCACCGATCACCCTACAGAACCATACCATCCAACCCATCAAGTCCTACAAGTTCTTAGGCGTCATCATAGACCAGGAACTCCGGTTCGCCGAACACACAGCCTATGCCATCGCCAAAGGCACAAAATACACTCTAGCATGCAACCGCCTCACCAAAGTGTCATGCGGCATTAAGGCCAACCTCATTAAAAAGCTATATGAAGGAGTCGCTGTACCGAAAATGCTATATGCCGTGGAGATATGGGGATCCCACCTACTCAAACGAGGCCGCAGTAGGAAACACGACGGATGGAACTCCAGAGGGTTCGCCAAGAAAATCGAGACCATCCAACGACTAGCCGCCATCCAGATAACCAGCGGCATGCACACCACAGCCATGGACACCCTCTTCGCCCACACTGACCTAAAGCCCATATCCATTCTCATCCAACACCACTGCGCCCGTGCCGCCCTCCGAATAGCCACCCTACCAAACAACCATCCAATCCACTCCGCTGCAAAGTCAGCACTAAGGGGACGAAAATGCCACAAATCCCCCCTCCACCACCTCTTATCATCATTTCCCCTTGATCCACACCTATTCGAAACCATAACTCCCGCGAGCATCAATCCAAAATGGAAACCCCGAGTAAAAGACGCATCCATGACAAACTCAGCAGAAACAATAATACAAGACGCAGCCGCTGAAGCCAAGAACCAGATATGCCTCTACTCAGACGGCTCAGGACACAACGGAAAAATCGGGGCAGCCACAATCCTACAGCGCAACGGTAGAACCATTGCTTCTCTCCAATACCATCTAGGGAGCGCAGAAAACCACACCGTATACGAAGGGGAGGCAGTAGGAATCATACTAGCATTAGAACTGCTAAAAAACGACCCAGAAAACGACCCAGTCTCCCTAGCATTAGACAACACGGCCGTTATCGCAGCGACAACCAAACCCAAACCCGGCCCATCCCAATACCTAATTCACGACTTCCATCGCAACCTCCAACCAATACTCAAAGGCCGCAAACAGACCAACATAGAGATCTGATGGACCCCAGGACACGTCGGCATCCCGGGCAATGAAGAGGCTGACAAGGCAGCAAAAGAAGCAGCAGATGGCAAGTCATCGCCCCCCCAGAACCTCCCACCCCAACTCCGGCCAAAACAAAATGGTTCCAGCTCCCTGCCCAGAAGCAAGTCTGCAGCGAAACAAACGATCAACACCCAACTCAAACACCACACATCCAAAATATACAACACCTCCCAAAGAGCCCACCTCCTACGCCGCATCGCCCCCTCACTCCCATCCGGACGCTTCCTCAAGACAATCAAGGACCTCCCGAAGCAACAAGCGGCAGCCCTATTCCAACTACGCAGCGGCCACATCCCACTGAACGCCCACCTCGCCTGAATCAAAAAAACCTCCTCGCCAATCTGCCCACAATGCAAAAAACAACCTGAAACGGTATTTCACTTTGTCATGGAATGCCCTGCTCACAAAGAACCCAGATCACGCCTACGCATGACGGTACACGACAAAGCTCAGAACATCAATGCACTACTGTATGATCCCAAGTGCGCCAAGCCTCTCCTACAATACATACACGACACGAAACGGCTAACAACCACATTCGGAGACCTCACCCCCCCTGCAGACCCAAAAGAATAAAGAACCTCAGCACTCCCCAACCCTCAGCCATAAACCTTACACTATACCAACCCGGTGATCCCCTTCCTCCCCAAGCCCACCACTTACCAACCACGCAGGTCCAAAGGAAACCCAAGACTGCCCCAACCCCAACGCAAAGCTACAAACACCAAGCCCGCCCATACGTACTCACACAATCCGCTACACAAAATGATTGATAGCCCCATGTACCAACTGCCCCTACCTACACTACATACAGTAAAAAGCACATGCCTGTCACCGTCCACCAAAGAGCATCGACTCTAGGGACGTTAAACAATGATCTAAAAAAAAAAAAAAAAGCTCTCCCTCAACCCCTGAACAAGACAAACCATCCCTGTTGCCTTCTGAACAATTACTTGATCAAGACCTAGCCCATCAGCTATCTACATAGGCCAATATTCCTAGAAGCCCTACACCACCATCCCTGACTCCTAGACAATGAAATCTTCCATTTCAATTACCCATCATACCATCCAGACCACCAACTCCCACTATGACCACCACTAAATCCACCAAACTTCACCTCAACACTCCCAAGGCCTTTGATGGCAACTTTCAAAAAGCCAAACAATGGCTTAACTCAGTTATATTTTATCTCACCATCAACAAAGCCATCTACAATGATGACAATAAGAAGATCACCTTCACCCTCTCCTTCATGACTAAAGAAGCTGCCCTTACCTAGGCCAATACTTTCAGATCTGCTGCAATCTCTGTTGCCACTGTTACCATGGGAAAGTATGATGACTTCATTATAGCTTTCAAGAAGGCATTCAAACATTACAATGTTGAATTCAATGCAGTTGCCTGGTTAGCCACCACCAAGATGATCTATCACAAGGATGCCAAAGCATTCAAACTTTCCCTTCCAGAGTACATCACATCCTTCCAAAACCATGCTGCTCTTGCAAAGCTCAATAAACAGGACAATGTCCTGATTGAGTATTTCTCTACAGGACTCCCAACCTGGCTTATGACCAGAATCTTTTCAATGGACACCACTCCCACCAAGATTACCAAATGGTATGACAAAGCCACACTCTTCTTTGACAAACATGAAAGAGCCAAAGAAGTTGCTCAAAGGAACTGACAACCTGGTCAGTCCTTTGTCCCCAGAACCACTCCACAGAACACCCCTGAATGGGATCCCTTTGCAATGGATATAGACACCATAGCCTTTCCTAAGAAGCTCACTCCTGCCAAATAAACCAAATGCCAAAAGGAAGGAGCTTATTTCAGATGCTGAAAGAAAGGACATACAGTCAAGCAATGTAAAGTAAAATTCTTAAACCCCTCTCATGAACCTCCAGTTACAGCCAAGGTTGAAGAACTCCCTGACCTTCTAGGAATAGATGATGATGATGAAGGAACTGGAATAAGGGTAGTAGAATTAGTTCCTATGAAGGATTTTTAAAAAGGGAACCTCAACTGACACAATCGTTCCCTAGCCTAGTAATAGTAATGATGAACAAGAATTCCATGAATATTTCCACTGAATTCATTGTTCCTAGAACCCTGAAAACTGTCGAAACCATTTCCCTTGTAGACTCTGGTGCTGATATAAACTGCATTGACTGGCAGTTTGTATGAAAAAACAAACTCCCTACCACCAGACTCAAAAAACCCCTCATCATCCAAAATGTTGATATTTCTGCCAACTCCTCCAGGAAAGTGTTGTTCATCTCTGAACTCTTCTTCACCATGGGAGGAATTGCCCAGAAAGCCACCTTCTATGTCATGAACTGTGGATGGCAAAATGCCATTTTAGGACTTCCCTGGCTCAAAGAAGCAAATCCAACCATTGACTGGGCCAAAGGAATCTTAACCATCCCTGAATCCATAGACAAATCTGCCAAATTATATCAAACCCAGGTATTGGCCATTTCTGAACACAAAAAGAAAATGTTCTTCCAAAAAAAACCTCCTCGATATGTCCTAGTCAACTGAGTAACCTACACTCAACTCTTTGACTATCTAAATCATGACAATATCTCTGCCCAGTATGAATCCCCAGAAGAGTTTGTTGCTAAAGCTCAACAAAACAGAACTCTCAACTGAATCATGAAGTTTGGGTCCAAATTTGCACCATTAGGATCCCTGTTCATCTAGAAACTTACCACTGCCACTGAGCTAGCTATGGCAGCTGAAAAGGTTAAACCAAAACCAGTGCTCCAGGAAGAATATGCCATGTTCTCAGAAGTCTTCTCCAAAGAAGCCATTGACCATATTCCCTCATCCAGACCTTACAACCATGCTATCCAACTCAACGACTCATTTGTACCAAAGATTGGCAAACTTTACCTGCTGTTTGCTGAAGAAAGGAAAGCAACTGAAGAATTTATTCAGGAAAATCTCACTGCTCACAAGATTTGACCTTCTCAATCCCCTCAAGCTTCACTTTTCTTTTTCGTCAAAAAGAAGAACAGATGACTTTAACCCTGTCAAGATTACAGATATCTCAATGAACATACCATCCATGACACCTATCCTCTTTTGTTGATCTCTGACCTCATCAATAAGTTAAAAGACAGCAAGTTCTTTACCAAGTTTGACATATGATGTGGATATAATAACATCAGAATCAAAGATGGGGACCAAGGGAAAGCAGCATTCCTTACTCATAAGGCACTTTTTGAATCCCTTGTAATGTTATTCAGCCTCTCCAACTCTCCTGCAACCTTTCAACAATTCATAAATGATTCCTTCTGAGATATAATAGCCAAAGGGTGGCTAGTCATTTACATGGATGATCTTTTAATCTTCTCCTCTGATGAAGCAACTCACACTGAAAGAACCAAAAGGGTTCTACAACAAATGCAGGAGTTAGATCTACATCTCAAACTGAAGAAATGCTCCTTCTCCACCAGGGAAGTGAAATACCTCAGCCTGGTAGTCAAATCTGGACAGATTGCAATGGACCCTGTCAAACTTGACAGTATTGCCAAATGGCCAATCCCTTCCACTGTCAAAGAAGTGCAATCCTTTTTAGGATTTGCCAATTTCTACAGAAGATTCATCCTGAATTATTCCAACCTTGCACAACCTCTCATCAACCTCACCAAGAAAAATGTCCAATGAAACTAGACTACTGAATGCCAAGAAGCTTTCACCTCACTCAAAGACCAGTTCCTCAAAAAACCTGTACTCACTCTCCTTGACACTTCCAGACTCTTTGCCATTGCCACTGACACCTTAGCATTTGCCTCCAGGGCTATCTTTCTTCAAACCAATGCCAATGGAGAATGGCACCCCTGTTCTTACCTGTCCCAGTTGTTCTCTCCAGCAGAACAAAACTACAATATCTATGATTGAGAACTTCTTGCCATCCTCTGTGCCCTAAAAGGATGCTAACAATATCTGCTGGGGTCCCCCTTTCTGGTACAAGTTTTTACTGATCACAAAAACTTGACCTACTTCAGAAAACCACAACACCTCAACTGACAACAAGCCAGGTGGCTCCTCAACCTTTTAGATTTTGACCTGAAAATGATTCATGTACCTGGAAAACTCCTCACAGGTCTAGATGCCCTCTCACAATGACCTGACTTTATTCCTGACAATGAATCCACAGAAACAACTCTCCTTCCTCCCTCCCTCTTTGTAAACCTCATTGACTCCACATTGAAGGGGTTAATCTCAAAACACTCAACTTCAGACCTGCTACTGCTAAAGAAACTACAAGATATTGATGACCTTCCAGCTCCACTTAAAAGCTGATTATCTGATTCACAACTCCTTGATGACCTCCTCACTTACAAGGGATGAGTATATGTTCTGCCAATGGGAAACCTTCAACACACCATTTTACAATGATGTCACAACCATGAAACTGTGGGACACCCTGGAGTGCTTAAAACCCATTCTCTTGTTGCTGTGGAATTCTGGTGGCCTGGATTGGTGTTGTATGTGGCCAAATACGTTGAAGGATGTGCTGTTTGCCAACAGAATAAAGTCAACACCCATCCTACTATATCTCCTCTTTGTTCCATTCCCTTGACTTCCATCCTTCCATTCTGCCAAATTTCCTGTGACCTCATCACAGATCTATCCAACTCCTCTGGTTTTGATTCTCTCTTGGTCATGGTGGACCATGGCCTTACTAAGGGGGTAATCCTTTGCCCAACCAAGAAAACTGCCACCACAGAAGGAATTGCCCTTCTTTTCTATCACAAAGTCTTTTCACAATTTGGACTCTATGATAAAATCATCTTTGACCATGGCCCTCAGTTTGCGTCTGCTTTTGCCAAAGCTCTAGGAAATCTCCTAAACTATGATCTATCCTTATCCACAGCCTACCATCCTCAAACTGACAGTGAAACAGAAAGGGTCAACCAAGAAATAGAAATGTATGTACCTCTGAATCTTTTGCAGAGCTAACCCCACCTTCTGGGCCAATCAAATCCCTATGGCAGAATTCACTCACAATCACCATCCTCACTCCATCACCAGCAAATCTCTGTTCTATCTCATGATGGGCTATGAACCCTGAGCCCTTCCTTCCATATTCCCAACTTCTAATGTTTCCACTGCCAATTCCTACATCAAAGAACTCTTCACCTTGAGGCAAGAAGCTCTTGCAGCCCACAAACTCTCCTGACAAACCATGGCTGCTCACTCTTGCAAAAAATTCACTTCCTTTACCATTGGACAGAAAGTTTGGCTAGAAGCCAAAAACTTAAAAAGAAATGTCACAGACCTCAAGTTCACTCCCAAGAGAGAAGGTCCCTTTCCCATTACCAAAGTCTTATCACCCATCTCTTATCAACTCTGTTTACCATCCTCATGGGGAAAAATCCACCCTGTTTTTCATGTCTCACTTTTCACCCCTTACAAAGAAAACACAGTCCATGGGAAGAACTTCCCAAAACCACCATCTGAATTGGTTGATGGAAATGAAGAATTTGAAATAGAACAAATCTTGAAACACTGAAGAACCCTGTCAGGCTTCCATTTCCTAATCTGATGAAAAGGATACTCTGCTGCTGATGATTTGTGGGAACCAGGATCTTCCCTAAAACATTCTAAGTCTGCCCTCAATGAATATAAGAAACAACATCCCTCCATCTTCTCAACATTGCCAAAACAGAAGCCCTCCTCTTAACTGCCTTACTATTCCACAAACTAGCAAGCTTCTTGAACAAATTTTCTATTCTCTTCATACATATCTTTTTATTATATTTCCTTTAACTTTCTCTGAACATTATGGGCTCCAACTGTACTTCCCCCTCGCACCTTTCCCCCACTGAGTCTTCTATTACCATCTCTTCCACTGGTGCCACTGCTGGATGGAATGTCTATCTTACCAAAACCCTAGTCTCCAACAAAACTTCATGCTCTAGACAACCAATTTTGTCAGTTGATGTTCCCTCTCTTGCTCATCACATCCAAGACAGATTTCCAGACAGGCCATACCTTGCCCGAATTCAAACCATCATGAATAACTCTTGCCTTGCCATTCCCATCACTGCCCATTTAGATATGGGATCTTCTCTACTTGTGTTATACCATGCCCTCCTCCAATCCCAACAACTAAATATAGGAAATCTCCAGTCTACCAACCCCACTATCGCTTTCCTATCTACCATCATTGCTAATATCTGAAGTGAACTGACTGGCACCTTAGGCATTTTAGCCTATCAGTTGGAACTTGGAGAATTCATGACAGATGTGGACCATTACCTGCAAGAACTAAATCTCTGAAACAACATGCCTATCCATCTCACTATCCCAGAACAATTGTCTACCCAATCCACATCCTTGTCACCTTTGAATGAAGAAGAACTTTGAGTTTTAACTCGAACAGAATACACCTACCATGAAGCAGGAAGACACACTCCTCTTCCTCCCTCTCATCCACTCCATCAATTTGCCTGTTATCACTGCAGATTCCTTGGGCATGTATGTGTTGAATACTCCTCCTACCAATGCCCTACTTGTCTTCAATGAGCCCCTAGACACAAACAATCCCTCTGTCCTGCACATCAACAACCCCATACAGTTTCCTCAGACTCATCCTCATCTTCTCCTTGCCAACACCCTTATTGTTTGGCCCACATTACTACTGGAAGAAATGGACCTCATTGTTATCCTCCTCTCTCTCCACATCAATCTCCCTTACCAGGAGATAACCCTTATGATGACACTGCCTATGCCAATATGACTGGGTTCCCAGTGGGGCTAGATTTCAACTTATGATAGATTGACTTGGGGGTCAATTGTACTAAGGGGGTAATGTTATGACTTATCCTTTTCTCTTTCCCACAAATATTCCTTATTATTTACCTGAATGATGACTAACCTTTATTTTCCCCTGTTCAAGTCATGGATTCTCGTTAGTCATCCTTGCTTACTCATAGTCCAATTTCTTTTGCATTGCATTACATTCCATGCCTGCCATTTACTTGGTCTGTGCACTGTATGAATACTTATATAAACCCTGCTGTTCCATCCCTGTACTCTAGTCTAGTCTCCTCAGATATAGTGTTATGGCTAGCCTGGATAGGGATAGACATAGCCTTGGTAAACAACTATAGTTAGGATATCACAATGATGATGTGTGCATCTGTGTTTCATAGGATTACTTGAGACAATGGTTGTGTTCTTGGTCTAGTGACAAGAATGGATGAAGGAGGTTCAAAGGTGTGTTTTCTTGACTACTGCTTTTATGCTAGACTTTTTCAAGTGCTAACAGACAGTATTTTGGCAGAGAGATTTGTTGATGACATTGAAAAGAGTTTTGGTCACCTGGACAGCAGTCTTGGCTTTACCAAAGGAGATAAAATAGATAGTATGTTAAATATTAGTAGGAGAAAGCTTTGCTAGATGACCTCCAAGAGACTTTTGAAGGTTAGAACATTCCTTGACATAAAGTCTAGATATGGTGGAGTGGTGAATACCAGTACTGGACTCAATGGAATGTGAGGAGTGACCAGCATCAAGCATAGAGAGGATGGTATTCTTTTGGGTGGTAGAAAGGAATTGCATAGTGATGATGATTGAAAATCAAGAAGTGTGGAAATATTTTCAAACTCAGACATACTTGTTATATATGTACCTTTATTTGTATGACCAAATATAACCCAATATCATATGATTTCCTCAAGATTTTATGTCTCAAATCAAAAGTGAAAAAACTGTTGCAATGGTGTTGTCATATTGAAATGGCCATATCTCAGCCAGCCCTGAACCAAATCACATAATCCATGGACTCACTTATAGCAATTGGCAAGTACTAACTTTTATCTCACCAAACCTAAGTGAAATTCCCACATATGCTAGCAGGACACTGTATACTTTGCATTTGAGATAAACATTGCAATGGTTTTTGGAGTCACTGTAAGTATTTGTACAGCACATGGACCAAGTAAAGGGCAGGCATGGAATGTAATGCAATGCAAAAGAAATTGGACTATGAGTAAGCAAGGATGACTAATGAGAATCCATGACTTAAACATGGGAAAATGAAGGTTAGTCATCATTCAGGTAAATCATGGGAATAATAAGGAATATTCTTGGAAAAGAGAAAAGGATAAGTCATAACATATAGCAATATTCCTTTCTCTAGAAGACTCTACTCTACTTCAAGTGAGCACTATCATTGAACCCTTTGAACCTCCTTTGTCCATGCTTGTCACTAGACCAAGAACAGAACCATTGTCTTGAGTAACCCTACAAGACACAGATGCATGCATCATCATTGCGATATCCCAACTCTAGTCATTTACCAAGGCTACATCTATCCCTATCTGGGCTAGCTGTAATATATAGCCTTGGAAAGGACTAGTCAAGGTTATTGCAATGGGTTACATGCATCTGTGTCTCATAGGGTTACTTGAGACAATAGTACTTCCCTTGGTCTAGTAACAAGGGTGGATGAGGAGTGGTTCAAAGGGTTTGGTGATAGTGCTCACTTAAAGTAGAGTGGAGTCTTCTAGAGCAAGGAAGGATGTATATCCAAGGAGACTAGACTAGAGTACAAGGGTGGCAATGGTATGGTTTTTATAAGTACAGTTAGAGTACATGGACCAAGTTAAGGGTAGGTGTTACACTAGACCTGGGCAGGGGCTAGGGTAGTCCTGTTGGGCAAGAATGAAAGGCTGGAAATAGTCAGGTGACTGACAAGGAGTCTGCTTTGGTAAGCAGTGAGAGGTTCTGGCAATCCAGCAGAGGTTTCCCCTAGTGGAGGCTTGGAGCTAGGACAAAGATATGGACTGGTTACCCTTAGCTACTCACTTAAGAGTGGAGTAAGACTTTGGAGACAAGAGTGAATTGTGATAAAGGTACAGGAAGAACAAGAGTGAAGAAAGATACATGAAGATTGCTGTGTTTATATACTACCATACCTGCTTTAGGGCAGGTGCAGGAAAGGTGACTAATAAGTGATCAAAGTGGAAAAAGAGTAAGCATATATGAGTCCTTGAGTGGTGTGTGAAAGTTGGAAAAAGTAAAGAAAAGAAAGGAAAAGAAAAGAAATACCAGAAAGGTGGATTGAACTGAAGAGTCAACTAGTATTACAAGGAAAAAGAGATGAAGTGAAAGAAAAGTGTAGTTCATCAAGCAAGTCATAACATTACCCCCTTTTTATGTTCTGAAACCACAATGAGGATTTTAAAAGTCCAAATCATAATGCCCAGGTGAACCAGTGGTATTTGCATATCCTACCTTGTCCATTTGTTCTTCATGTTCTAGAGTTGGAATAGGAGAAGGAGGACAAGGTGCAAGTTGGGGTGATGGTACCCTGGTCAGGTGATGGTGTGGCATGGGGTGGCAAGGTCATCCTCCAGTAGTCATTTGGTGGGATCACTGAGATGAAGATTGACCTGAGGAGTTAGAGATGGATGGAGAGATGGTAGGTGAGCAATATTGGGGAGATCATCAGAGGTTACAGGTGCCCTGGTTGTATTCTGGAGCAAACTTTAGGCAAATAGGGCATTGATACCATTGACAATTGGCCCATTGATGACCAAACCAATCACATTGATAGCACCTCTGGTTATATATGGGGTCACTGGATCGAAGGGGTACATTGCCAGTGAGGATAACATTTACTTGGTCAAACATGAGTAATTCTGTGGGGTGCATGGGTGAGGATGACATGAATGGTGTTAGAAGAACAGCTAGGCTCAGAGGAAATGCCACTGTGGTATGATTCACATTTCCTAGCTCATGAAGGTACCTGTCAAGATCTTGCAAGAACTCTTCTAGTTCAAGTTGGTAGGCAATCTGATGAAGGTAATGGGCAAGATTTTGATGTATGTTGAGTAGGACAGTTCAGACAAGTGCAGCTGGCACTCTGGAGTTTTCAGTGGGGGTGAAGATTTGGAGTTG
>JBBPKJ010001382.1:0-11103 GCA_038089195.1 Brasilioporus rufonigricans | reverse complement strand
CCCGTCTGCCAGGCCATCGAGGCTGGCAAATCCCCCCTTGTCTGGACACTCGCAATAATAGTCGCAAACGACGACGCCCTTCCAGAATACCAGATCATTCAATCCAAGATACCCAAACAGCGTCTAGCCTGGCCCACTTGCCCACTCTTATGAATTCTGCTGGCTTCGGTGATCGTTTCATGAGGCTGGTCCCACATCCGGCCATATGTGACGTCACACCCAACTTTTCACTGGGATTGCACAGCGATAGCGTGGTTGGTTGCCCGGGTCCTTGTGAAAATCGGCCGACCTGGGTTGCTCGCTTGCGTACGACACGACGAAGGCAACGGATATGAAACAAGAACAACGCAAGAAGTTTGGAGCCGTGTATGAAAAGCTGGGAGACGAACTGGTGAACTATATGCCTACCTAGACTGGACAAGGCCTGGTCGCCGGTGATCCCCTCCTTTCCAGCTTGAATAGACACACGGTCATCGTACAATACAAGACAGCCTTCTATAGCTGCTACCCCCCCGTCGCGCCCGCGCTGCGCGTCTGCGGCGTGCCGGAGTCGTACGAGATCGCGGAGCGGACGATCCACCCCTACGACGTCGCCCTGTCTATATCCATCTCGCTGGGCGAATACGCTCAAAACAAGGTCGATTATCTCGATTTTGCAACCACACCGGAGGAGATGGGCAAGATCGGGACAGACATCGTGGATAACAAGTGTTCCTGGTGCATCAACGTCATCTTGGCCGTCACAACTCCGGAACAGCGGGCGTGTTGGACAACAACTATGGACGCAAGGGCCCCAGGAAGGAGACAAAGGTCAAGGAAGTGTACGAGGCAATTTGGCTGAGGGAACGGTACCGAAAGTATGAAGAGGACATCAAGGCCTGGTTGCACGCCATGATCGCGGCAGTTCCCGAGCCGGAAAAGAAGGTGGACAGGGTGTTGAGGCAGGCAGTATTCACGACGTTCTTGAACAAGCTTTATAAGCGTACCAAGTAGGGCCCACGTAAATCGTGTACGAGCAAGAACATAGATTGGAGGGGTACATAGATGCATGATGAGAATAAGCTACCAGTCCGTCATACGTGAGAAGCTAAAAGTCTGTGGTACATAGTGTGGTACATTGAACGGTGAACTGCAGGCTACTTGAAGGCCACGCTGGCTTCAGGACCGAGGATGGCGAGCGCTTTCGATCGCGAACGACGAGCATCGCATTTCGCCTTCCAGGCGAGTTCATCGACGTCGTTGTAACCCTGTGCGAGATCGCCCCGGGGGGCAGGATAGTTCTCGTCGGAGGTGGGGGTATGAGAGGGTGGTTGTGATGGAATAAGTTGGAGAGGGATAGGGAGGAGACGAGGGAGTGCAATCGGGGCGAGTTTGTCCCCGTCGCTGGCGTCGTCCTTGTCCTGGTGGAATGGCTCTCTAATCGCGCCAACGAGGCTAGGAGATCCCGTTTTGAGCATGGGGGCATCACGGTGGTCTCGGGTGATGGTGACGCCAAGGATCTGAGCTGCCTTGCGATCAGACTTGCGAATGGCTACTGAGGATGAGAGGGACATTTCGTGTGTTGGTTGAAATCATGGCTGGCATGCCCGTGCTTAAATACAGGTGCGGTGTGGAGTGGACCAGTTGGTCTGCTATTGTCGTGCTGGGTCAAGCGGTGGGTGGTCCATACTTAATTGACATCCGTGGTTGGAACGGAGGGGATCCAAGTCTAAGCGAGCACGTCTTGACGAGGCCAACTCAAGGTCCAGTTGTCTCGTCCACGTCCACATCAACTTCACTGAACGCGACGTCGTTTCAGTTATTTGGGAGAAGAAGGAGAAAGACGGCGAGAAACGGACCAGTTCGATACACCACCACAATAACGCGGCTTTAAAGTACTCGTTGTCAGTCAGTGCACGGCCCTTGAGGATCTCGACCGAGTCGACAACACTCATCCCACGGCTTAGTTTCCCGCCCGGGACATTGTGGTCGAGATTTTGTATATATACATATATCCAAATCCGATGAACCGTGAGCAACCCAACGCAAACAGACGGGGTGAGAGAGACTGAGGGTGAGACTGACCCGACGGTACCACTCAAGAGCCTCGGGAGGCATGCCAGTGTTCTCCCCCTTCATATAGTTCATCAACTCGTCTCGCAACTTCTCATATACACCTTCGAATTTTCTGCGTTGCTCTTGCTTGAGATCGGTCGCCATCGTCGTTTCGTACGCTGTAGGTGCAGATATAGATGTGGATCAAGGTTTGGATATGCGTCGTGTGATGGATAGCAACCAAGCGAGTAAAGTAGATGTGTCGATTTTTATGAGGATCCGAATAACTACGTTATCGCTATGGAGTCTCAGCGAAGACTCAGTATGATCGGATATGACACCGGCCGTTTCCGTATAATGAGCGGTTAGGCCAAATAACGTCTTAACGATCACCGAAGACTTTGCCGGCACCCGTGAGAATGGGCAAGTGGGCCGGGCTGAACGTCATCTGGGTATCTGTGACTGAATGCTCCGGTATGTTGCAAGGGCATCCTTGCCGTTTGGGATGATTGTCGCTGGTGTCCAGACAAGGATAAATTTTCCAGTCTCGACGGCCTGGCTGACGAGGGGTAGTAATAGGGCATGTCCTCCTGGGCCGCATTTGGTGATCGTGGACCTCGCCCCGTTCTGTGGGGTGGTCCTGTGGGGCGGCGTGGACGAGGAACGCAGCAAGGACTCGGAGAGAGCGACGACGCACGCACTTTTTGTTATGAGAGTCGTCAGCGCGTCTCTTGATAGATCTGAGGCGAGCAGTGAGCGCGGGAATGAAATATGATACAGTGAGACGATAAGCTCCTAGTATACTATTGCCTAGTCTTACATACAACTAGTCCACTCAATCGCTTGTTGAACCTGTTCACTAGGTCTGTGAGTACCAGTCGTCGTAAGCATTCGGCTTGCTTACATTACCCGAAATGAACTGCCGCCGCGCGCTGTTTGTGCTCGCCGTCATCCTTGTCTGCGTGGGGGTCGAGGACAATGCCGAGGACCAAGCGTTCAATGAAGTTGATGTGAACGTGGAGGAGACAACCCCACCTTGGGTTGGCTTCGCCAAGATCATGATGCGCTCGCTTAGATTGCACTTAGACTTGGACCCTCGTCCGTTCCAAACACGGACGTCAATTAGGTATGGACCACCCACCGCTTGACCCAGCACGACAATAGCAGACCAACTGGTCCACTCCACACCGCACCTGTATTTAAGCAGGGGCATGCCAGCCATGATTTCAACCAACACACGAAATGTCCCTCTCATCCTCAGTAGCCATCCGCAAGTCTGATCGCAAGGCAGGTCAGATCCTTGGCGTCACCATCACCCGAGACCACCGTGACGCCCCCATGGTCAAAACGGGATCTCCTAGCCTCGTTGGCGCGATTAGAGAGCCGTTCCACCAGGACAAGGACGACGCCAGCGACGGGGACAAACTCGCCCCGATTGCACTCCCTCGTCTCCTCCCTATCCCCCTCCAACTTATTCCATCACAACCACCCTCTCATACCACCACATCCAACGAGAACCATCCTGCCCCAAGGGGCGATCTCGCACAGGGTTACAGCGACGTCGATGAACTCGCCTGGAAGGCGAAATGCGATGCTCGTCGTTCGCGATCGAAGGCGCTCGCCATCCTCGGTCCCGAAGCCAGCGTGGCCTTCAAGTAGCCTGCAGTTCACCGTTCAATGTACCACACTATGTACCACAGACTTTAGCTTCTCGTGTATGACGGACTTGTAGCTTATTCTCATTATGCATCTATGTACCCCTCCAATTTATGTCTTGCTCGTACACGATTTACTTGGGCTCTACTTGGTACGTTTATATAGCTTGTTCAAAAACGCGGTGAATACCGCCTGCCTCAATATTCTGTCCACCATCTTTTCCGGCTCTGGAACCGCCGCGATCATGGGGTGCAACCAGGCCTTGATGTCCTCTTCGTACTTTCGGTACCGTTCCCTCAGCCCAATTGCCTCGTACACTTCCTTGACCTTTGCCTCCTTCGCGGGGTCCTTGTGTCCATAGTTGTTGTCCAACACGCCTGTTGTTCTGGAGTTGCGACGGCCAAGATGACGTTGATGCACCAGGAACACTTGTTATCCACAATGTCGGTCCCGATCTTGCCCATCTCCTCCGGTATGGCTGCAAAGTCGAGATAGTCGACCTGGTTTTGAGCGTATTCGCCCAGCGGGATGGATATAGACCGGGCGACGTCGTAGGGGCGGACCGTCCGCTCCGCGATCTCGTACGACCCTGGCACGCCGCAGACATGCAGCGCGAGCACGACGGGGAGGTAGCAGCTATAGAAGGCTATCTTGTATTACACTATGACCGTGTATCTATTCAAGCTGGAAAGGAAGGGGCCAGCGGCGATCAGGCCTCATCTAGTCCAGATAGGGAACCGAAAACACACTTTTTCATTGAGAATTGCCCAGGTCGACATGATGTTCTGAGGCAGAGCACGTCGTATGGCTCCGCTCAAAAATACTTCTTGATCAAATAGTAGATGGCGACTTCGAGCATGATTGAATCGTTGATCGCAACGTTGCCTACACCTTCGACGCAGTACCAGCACGGCTGTCCGCGGCGGGTGATGGACTGGTCCATCATGTCATCCGAGAAGAGGAAAAACGCTTGGAGCTATCGTGGCTGGGTGTTACATCGCATCGTTTCAGTCCACGGGGATTTGGAAGAACAAAGAAGATGGCGAGAAAACGCACCAACTCAATACATCACCCCAACAACGCCACTTGACACCTAAACGGTGCGCTAGACGGTAGTTGGACCTTGTAGATGAGAGTCGAATGATATCGTCCATGACTCGGTCCTCCAACGACAGTATGTTCGTCCCTTTATCAAATGTCAGTTGTCCAGGTTACTGTTAACACTTACTGCCCTCCCTTGGAAATCCTCGCACACATCCGCGCTCCTTCCCGCGGGATTGGTGTGAGGTCGAACCGGTGCACACTTTCAACGCTGAGGGTGAATGACCCAAAATGTATTTGAGGCTCGAACGCGGAAAAGATCATGGTATGGTCACCCGCTTCGTAGCGCTGATCAGACTCGGCGCTATAGAATGAAAACATCGGGGCTTACGAGTCATGTCCGCCACTGCTCGCGCGCGACCGTATGCGTATGCCACAGAGAAGGTCACCACTTCCGTTTTCGCAACCTACGCGGTAGTATAAGTATCCATACGAAATGCAAAGAAAAGGGGCCAATACGTGCTCGACGATCCGCTCACCGGAAGACCAGATATCGGTCACGCTCGACGGCACTTCTTTGGGACCCTGCGCGCTTGGTACCACAACCGACTTTTGTCCCATCTTGCCCTTCCTGCCGTCGCCCACTATCTGCAAACTCTTCGCGGACCCCCTCAGAGGTGACGCTCTGCCATTAGATGCGAGTGTGCTTCCCCCACCCGAGCCATCATTATTGTCATGGATACGAAGGTGCCACCGTGGGTCGAGCATGTACGTTGGATACGTGTGATTCCGACCCGCATTCTTTGTGGTGAGCGTACCGTCAACCTGTCGATCGAGTTAGTACGAGCGAAACGTCTCTGCAATGTTAAGGTACACCTTAACCCTCAATCCACCGCCTCCCGCACCGGCCGAATCACTGCGTCTTCGTCCCACCGCACATCGATATCTGCATCGCAGAACACGTTTTCGGCGAAGGAATCCTCGTTAAATGGACCATCATAGTCGACAATAATCGAGAGAGCACCAGAGACCTTGGTGGATGTCGGTGAAACCGACCTGGGTGTATGTGACAAGGCCGGAAACTCATTGGCAGCCTTCGTCCTCACCAACACATGCGGTGAAGTAGTATATGTGCCACGTGGAAGGATCGACAGTGTTGACAACCACACAAGAAGTCCAGAATCAATTTATCTGCACCTCCGTACCCCCAGTTTTCAGCCATATGTTTCTCCAGTCGTCTTCGTCTTCATGATGTATGGTGAGCGAAATGTACTCAGCTTCTCTGCGAGTGTGGAGGAGGTAACTCGTCAGAAGGATCCAGATATCTCACAGATGTTGTAGGACGACGATGTTTCTACAGCTGAACGGACCAAGGTACAAGAAGGCACTCACCTTGCACATTATCGTCCGCGTTCGCTGATTTCCATACTCTTGGGTCACGACCATGATCACTGTCCCACCTATGCTAGTTGGTGGATTATTAATAAAAGAACTGAGTCGTGAGGGACAGCGCCATTCGGAAGGCGTGCCGGTTCCAAGACACGTCCCATTGCACACCGAGCATACCCAACCAGAGATAACCCAACCATGTACATCACAAACACTCACGTGATCTGGTCGAGCTGGGTGGTGCTGCACGGCTGGCTCTTCTCGGTCCCGACGTCAAGAGCGCGCCTCATTTCACTGGGCACCCTCACCGCTCTTTCGTCGCACCTGCCCACCACTCTCTCTCACAGTTGCAACAAACTTTTCGTCCTTACGAGGTAAGTCCTCATTTACTCGTTGCACAAGGCGAACTGCTCGCTGCCCAGCCCATCCTCGCAGCTCACCCCCGTGCGGCCGTGAACACCGACCCCATCGGAGTGTCGATGTGCATGGACAAGGTCTCAACTCATAACTTGCCGAGCTGCACGACGCTCCGGCCCCTGGCACTGCGTTTTTATGGCTCCATTTATCTGGACTATCTAGCCCCACCGTTCAGCCCGCCCTTGTACAAAGTATTGGATAAATCAGTTCCAATTTCTGCTCCGTCACAGCCTGTGTCCAGTAAAACGAAATCGCGATCTGCATTTCTCCCGGCGATTCATCGCCTTCGGACCTTCACTGACAAGCCGGCAACTCGGTCCCTTTTCAAGCCAGCGAGCCAGTCCCGCGAAGGGGTGGCTAGAGACTACTGGAGACTACAAGTGTTGGTCTGCGGGGGTATCCGACTCCATCTTACGAGGCTGATCTGCAGTCTTCACTTTGAAATTTGGATATCGGATGCTCGATCGTGCCTTTGGTTGACTACAACACTCGAATTCGTCGTTGTTCATTTTGCTGATACATATTATGTTCATGAGAGGTCGAGACCGCTTGCACTGCTCGAGCGACGAGCAATAGAATCAAACTTTTCAGTCGTGGACTTGGCAGAAACGCGAATCAATTGAATGAAGGTCTGGGCTACAGCACGACACCAGCCACCTGCGAGTGAGGTATGAAAACGGCGACCACTTTAACCACATGTACTCGCTCCTCAACCAGCAAAGCCCAACACACCCATCCAAGCTGTCCGCACAACCTTGAGTGGAACCACAATACTAACCTTGATCAGGTTCGCATGATCGACCTTGCTGATACCACAACCCATCACAAACTGGTCCGCACCAGTGGAGTACTGGCCCAATAACCTGCTGGTGACCACTCTCTCGCGTTCGTGAGAATAACCCGCATGGGGTGAATGAACGTCCAATGGATGATGTTGACAGTAAGGTCCTGCAATAGTGGTGTAACTTACCCAGGGGAACCAGGGTGACACTGACATGATTACGGGAACAACACTGTCGAGATCCTTGAGCGTGCCTGATCGTCAATGAGAGACAATGGGAACCGCGGGAGAGAACTAGTAGTCGCACGAATTTTGCAGCTACCCTGCGAGCTGCTCAAGACAAGTGACATGGACGAGGTTTTGCCTTTGTTTCTTTCGGAAGGAAGAAGGAGCTTTAAAGAAGAAAACCTTGAGACTGCACGTGCCAGAGGCTGTGAAATGTTACTAGGTTACGGAGTCGCATCACTTGGATGTCACTGGACGACAGGCGTGTCCACGGGATGTAGTGATTTTACGCAGTAGAACACGTCCAACCTGAAGAATTGACAGAGTCAATGGCGACAGTTCCGCACCATGGACGAGCTGCTTCATGACACTGCAGCTCCTGTCTCTGAAAGCGATTGTCACGCATGGCACAGGGGTATCATTTGTGAGCATGACAGTGTTGTTGGCTATGAGCTCACGTAGTACGAGATATAAGGAATATATTGGATGGATATCCGCCCGGTATACTCGGGTTTATATGAAGGAAATGTGCACTCGATCGAATAGGGGCGCGCGACTAGTACGAACAACTCAGTCGTGCGCGTGATGCAACGGACTATATATTCACCTAGTACGAACAACTAGGTACGAGTAAGTATCGAGTAGATAATGTAAGGGTTAGTAACTCACCTCAGTCGTGCGCGTGATGCAACGGACTGAGGTGTTCGAGTACGAAAAGGTACATCTTATATATGAAAGAATCTGTACTAGCTAAAAGGGAATATCAGGAGCTTGACAAGCTCCGAGTACGCGAGACACAGGTATACGAGCAAATGTAAGTATGCGATAGATAGAATGAAAGTGTCCATATGCTCTGCATTACGCGGGAAATGGAGAGCGTCCGTCCACGCGTGCACCGGTGATTGCTCGGGCCGGTCGTGGCTGTGGCTGCGCGCGTGCTTGCTATTCCAACATCTCAAATGGTATGTTCATTGATGTAGTGATAGTCCTAACAAGGATAGAGTGTTACGCTAGACCCAGGTAAGATCTAGTGTAGTCCTGTAAGTGTTAGAGAAGTATTGAAGATTAGACTTAGTAGCTTTCTCAGAGGTGCTTAAGTAAGTGTCGGGTGGTTTCGGGTTATGCTGACAGAGGTTCCCCCTTGTTGGAGGCAAAGAGAGAGCTACTTGAAGTAGCGAACAAAGACTTCCCTATAAAGGGTGTAGACTGCCCACTTAAAGGTGAGGGAAGTGTAGAGATGGGTGAAGAGTGGATTGCAAGCAGATGATTGTACAGAAGAAACAGGAAGATCAAGAGTGAGGAATAATACATGAAGATTGCTGGGTTTATATAGTACTGTAAGCGCTTTATGGTAGGCACAGGAAAGGTGACTAATAAGCGATCAAAGCAGACAAGTAGTAAGTATGAATGAGTAATCGGCTGATGAGTCATCTGGGATGAGTCATGGCAAGAAAAGAAATGTTATACAGCTTGAATTGAACCAGAGACTTCAGCGAAAGTCAAGTAAAGGCAAAAGTCAAGTAAAGGTGTAGTCAAGGAAAAAGAAACGTAACATGGAGTTTGCCGTCTTTCTTTTTAACGAAGAAGAAAGGGGAAGCTTGTGGAGAATTAGATGGCCAGATTTTTCCTGCATCAAGATTTTCTTTAAGGAAATCTTCTGTAGCTGTTTGTTCTTCGACAGAAAGTGGGTATACTTTTGCCACTTTTGGGGTAAACGATTCGTTGAGATTTATTTTATGGTCGTATGGTCTTGTTGGAGGAAGGTGGTTGCTTGCTTCTTTGGAGAAGACTTTAGTGTATTGTTCGTATTCTGTGGGAAGAGTGGTTTTGGGTTTGGCGGCATGTGCAGATATGTTGAGTTCAGTGGCAATGTTTACTTTGTTTATGCTAGAGAGAGGGGATGTAAATCTAGACCCGCGTCGCATTACCCTAGAGATATTTGTTTGGTGGATTTCAGAGTTTTCACAGTATTGGAGATAATTGAAGAGTTGTTTGTCAGTTACCATGTTTACCATGACATGTCTAGGTGGCCTGGCTAAGATTGATTTTAGGTTTATGAATTATTTTTCATGTTCTACAGTCTTTGTTTTATATAGGTCCAAAAGAGTTTTGGATTCGTCTTTGGATTCATCGATGGAGAGTGTTTGGTTAGTCCAATTGATGGTCGGATTGGTTTTCTGGAACCAGGGTATTCCAAGGATAAGGTTTTGAGATCCACAGTGCATGATGTGAAAAATGGATTCTTGAGTGATTCCATTGATGTTGGTGAATAGTCTGCAATAAAAGAATATTTCCCCAGTTTTGTTTGAGGAGCCATCTACATTTCGGATGGGGATAGGGTTATCTAACCTTGAGAGCTGAAGTCTGTGTTTTCTGGCGAATTGCCAGTCTATACAGTTGATGTCGGCTCCAAAGTTGAGGAGGACTTTTGTTTCTACGGTTTTGAGGGTACACAATGGTTTAATGATATGAAGTGGGAAGATCATTGATTTCGTAGAGAAGGCCTTTACATGGCGTATGTATTTTGGGGTGTGCTGCATAGATTCAGGCCCCTTTTCTAAAAATCCCAGGCGACCGTTGCTACAGTTGGTTCATTGTTGTCTTCAAAGTTTACCAGGTCAGAAATGTCTTCTTCCTCTTGGCTCTGGACTAGTTGTTGGATTACTTGGATTTTTTGTGCTGGTTTGTTTATGAACTGGACTTTGCATTGATGACTAGAGTGGCCTCCTTTTCTGCACTTGAAACAGAGATTATTTGCCTTGTAGTGTTCTCACTATTCATCCATAAGTTTTCTGGGTTTTACCATGGTAATGGTGTCGATGTCCATGGTGTTATGGTCTTTTGGTTGGGAAGGAGCGATAGGTGGAGATCTATAAAAATTTTGTCGAGGTTGTTTGTTGGCCATTTGGATAGCTTCGAAACATTTGAACTGGGAGTAGAAGGCAGCAGCCTTTTCATACCAGGAAGTGACATCAGTTGGTACTTTTTCCATGGCCATGATTCATGCTGCAAGCTGGGTGGGAATCCCAGCACTGAAGAAGTCTATGAGGACATGGTCCTTAGTGGTGTTTGACAGAATGGCATGATTTTGGAAATCAGCAGTGTATTGTTCCAGGATTGGGGAGTATTCAGTAAATCCATTTTTATCTTTCGAGACGGAAATTCTCTGGTTTCAGAGCCAGTTCAGCGATTTGCTTACAATATCATGGGTTTTGAACGTTTTCTCAAATAGGTCCTTGAAGTCCTGGAATGTTCCCAAGCTTGGGTTAGTCCCAGAAAGCGCTTTCCTTTGAAAGTTTTTGGCCCATGTTGCTGCAGCTTTTTCTTTCATGAAGGATAGGGTGAATCCTACTTTCTTGTTATCTGTGTTATATACATCCTCGTTGATGAGGAGGTAGAGTGTAATGGAGGTGAGCCAACTCTGGGCTTTTTCTGGAGATCCATCATAGGATGATGGTGTTGCAAGACGAAGTTCTGTTGGTTTGGACATGCTTTGAGGTGTTATTACAGGTGATGCAATGAGTGGTAGATATGGTCCAGTCCCAAAGGGTGGTGGAAGG
>JBBPKJ010001381.1:0-11104 GCA_038089195.1 Brasilioporus rufonigricans | reverse complement strand
CGTATGCTAGTTCTTACTCTAATCTTTATTCTAATCTTCACTCCAATCCTTATTATGATTTCTTCGTTCTTTGTCCCTCATTCTTTTCTTTTCCTTGTCTTTCATGATATTTAGCTAACCTCTGGACTTCACATGATCCCAATCATGATTGGAGATCTCCTTGTTTTACCCTCACTTCTTAATCTCTGCTATAGATCCTGATCTTTCCATGGTAATCACTGCTGGGCTCCCTAGATTTCTCTTTCATTTTACCATGCTTTCTAGTCACCTTGCTTCCATCTTATGCAGCTCTCTGTCTCCCTGATCCTCATCTTATCTCTTATCTTTGACTTATAGATGCTTCCCAGCCAGCCCTATAGTTGGTCCATGCATAGTTCCCAGTAGTATATATAGTTGATCCTCATGTACCATAGTTCTTCATCTTGATTTTTCCCAAATACTATCTGCTTTTTCAAACACCCTCCAGTCCTAGTACTCCACAAAGCCATACCAGAGCTTGGTCAAGTCCTAGACACTTCACTGTGCTCTAGGCTGTCCAGAAGACCCCCCCTTTTGGGACTATGTCCAATCCTACCCAGGTCAAATGTAACAATCCTTATGTAAATCTTAATCCTAACTTTTATCCTAATTTCCATGCAAATCCTAATTATAACTCTCATTCTAATCTTCACTCTTATTCTAATCCTTGTGTTTATATTATTAATCCTAATCCTTGCTGTTAACTACCAAAGGTATGGTAAGAGGTGTTGGAAAATATCATATAATGTAGTAAGAGTGTAGAAAAGCCAACATGTAGTAAAGTATAAGAAAAGTGTAGCAAATGTGGTGCATTATTGATTAGCAAAAGTATAATAAGAATTGTGGGAAAGTAGTAGGGATGGCTCATACCATTTCTAGGCATATGGTGCATTTTTGATTTTCAAGAGTGTAGCAAGAAGTGTGGAAAAGTGGCAGGCATGGATCACATCATTTTTGGAAATATGATGCATTTTTGATTATCAAGAGTGTAGTAAGAAAGTGTGGGAAAGTAGTAGGCATGAATTACACCATTTTTGGGTATGTTGCACATTTTTTATTACCAAGAGTGTAGTGGAAGTGTGGGAAGTAGCAGGCATAGATCACACCATTTTTGGGCATATGGTGCATTTTTGATTACCAAGAGTGCAGTAGAAATGTGGGAAAGTAGCAGGCATGGATCATATACTATTTTTGAGCATGGTATATTTTTAATTACCAAGAGTGTAGTAAGAAGTGTGGGAAAGTAGTAGCCATAGATCACACCATTTTGGAGCATATGGTGCATTTTTTATTAGTGAAAGTGTAGTAAGAATTGTGCAAAAGTAGTGGCCATGGATAGCATCATTTTGGGTATGTTGTATATACAATTAGCTTGCAAGAATAGTCAGACATGTATTTCCAGCCATTACTAAATTTTTGGTTATTTTTATGAATTTATTTGTTGAAACCTAAGTGGCAAATGTGGTGTATTTTTGATTACCAAAAATATGGTAAGAATTGTGGAAAGGTAGTAGACATGGATTAGACCATTTCTGGGCATGTTGTGGCATAGCAATTGTGGCACATTTTTGATTACCAAGAGTGCAGCCACAATTGTGGGAAAGTAGTAGCTATGAATATACCATTTCTGGATATGTTGTGGCAGCAAATGTGGCGCATTTTTGATTACTAAAAGTATGGTAACAATTGTGGGAAAGTAGCATCCTTGGATGACACCATTTCTGGGCATGTTGTGGCATAGCAAATGTGGTGCATGTTTGATTACCAAGACTGCAGCCACAATTGTGGGAAAGTAGTTGCCATAGATCATACCATTTCTGGACATGTTGTGGCAGCAAATGTGGCACATTTGTGATTACCAAGAGTGCAGCCACAATTGTGGGAAAGTAGTAGCCATGGATCATACCATTTCTTGGCATGTTGTAGCAGCACATGTGGTGCATTTTTGATTACCAAAGAGTGTAGCCACAATTGTGGGAAAGTAGTACTGATGGATCACCATTTCTGGGCATGTTGTGGCATAGCAAATGTGGCACATTTTTGATTATCAAAGAGTGTAGCCACAATTGTGGAAAAGTAGTATTCATGGATCACCATTTCTGGGCATGTTGTGGCAGCAAATGTGGCACATTTTTGATTACCAAAGTATGATGCCACAATTGTGGGAAAGTAGTACCCATGGATCACCATTTCTGGGCACATTGTGGCATAGCAAATGTGGTGCAATTTTGATTACCAAAAGTGTAGCAATGGTCATGGGAAAGTAGTACCCATGACCATTTCTGGGCATGTGGCACATTTTTGATTACCAAAAATGCAATAACAATTGTGGGAAAGTGATAGTAGTGTCGAGTGTATGAAGAAAGATACAGTGGAAACTATAAAGGGAAGGGCTCAGGGTCCCTATTAATGGACTAAGATGTGTCACTGTGCAATCCAAAACAGGTAAGCACATGGCATTTCATAATGTAAGTGAGAAGGAGCAAAAAAGCCAAAAAGAGTGAGTGAGCCAAAAGAAGTGAAGTTAGTGAATTTTGCATCATCTATTGGCAATCCTGTCATGCCTAGTCCACTCATGGCTGGGAGGTCACATTCTTAGTCACCTTTCATCACAGGCATCACACCTAGTCTGTTCATATTTTAAAATCTCCCCATATCAAGAAAGTATAGGAAGTATGAGTTGAGCACAGAGTGCAATTTAACATTACAGCAAAAAGGCAAAAGAAAACAGAAAAGAAAGAAAGGAGGGGAAGGAGTGAGGAAGAGAGTAGATATGTCTAGAGGTGCTCTGAAGGGGAGCCCAAATGAGGGCAACATAACTTCTAGGCCTGAAAACAGAAGTGGAGAGAAACTAAATGAAATGCCTCAGATGAGGCTGAGTTGGGGTGTGGAGTGGTTAGAGTATGGCCACTACTTAAGTCTTCACGACTCTGGAGATGAGCATGGAACACTCTTTGGAGAAGTGCCCAAAAAATGTCCTCAGAGAAGACAAAGGTTGTTTGTCAACTGGCAATGGTACCACTCAAAGGAAGCTTGCCATCATTGTCCAGTGTCAGAATGAAAAATGCAAACAGAGGGGGAAAAAAAGGGAGAAGAGGGGAATGCCTGGAGAGGCCATTACCATGTGGTCCAGACTTGCCAGAGTTGATAAGTGGAGAAATGGAATTACTATTAGACTTAAGATCCTCAGATGCAGAGGTCATAACAGGAGGCATAAGGGTGGAGAAAAGAGAAAGGAAGGTCCTAAAGAGAAGCCATTACCCTGATGTCCAGAGTTGGCAGAGTTGGCAGAAATGAACAGAATTACCATAGAACTTGTGGTCCTTAGGTGCAGAAAAAGGACAAAGGCAGATTTTGAGGTCAGAAGAATTTTGGAGGTTCTGGAGGACAACTTGGAACTAGAGGGCAGAGGTGAGTTGTTGCCATCATTGCCATTATCTCTGGAGGTCAGAGGCAGGGGGCCTTTGGATCCCCTAGAAGTAGAGAAATAGTTAGTTGGTGAAGAGCAGAGAGGCTAAGTTACCAGGCCTGGTAGGCAGGCTGATGAACTCACTGGAAATGGTGTGAGAGCTGCAGAAGGCAGATCACAAGGATCTCTGTACAACTATGGAGATTAGGCTGAAAACATAAAAATGATAATAGAAAAGAAAACAGAAGGATTAGAAGATCAAAGGAATGGAGAACCTGGTCAAGAGAGAGCTTGAATATACTGTTAAGACCATGAACTCTGGTCCAAGTCTGACCAGAGATTGGAGGACAAGGGAGCAGATGGAGATGGATGGCTGGCAGAGTTCACCACAGAGGTAGACATAAAGTCTGGAGTGGAGTGGAGGTGTTGGAGATGAAGGGGACACAATAAGGACATCAGCATAGGACTTATGTGTTGCACCCTTGAGCAGGCCTGTGTCCTCATATTTCAAGGAACAGAGCTCCAATAGGAGGAGGAGTGGGGATGGGAATGGGAATGGGGAATTGGACAGAGATAGGAGCATGTCAAAGTCAATATTCAAGCTACAAGAACAAGATACAGGAAATGTCCTTAAATATGAACAGAGTAAGGTATGGAGTAACAGAAGTAGAACAAGGAGATGAAGTAAGGACAGGGATGTAACATACAATGTGGTGGCAAGGGTTAGAAGTGTCAAATACTCAGTACAACCAAGAAATGGATAAGGGTCAAAATACAAAGACATACTAAAATGGATAAGGGTCCAGGTGCTTTCAAGTGGCCCAGCATTGGTCCAATCAGTGATATGGAACTCTGAGCATGGTGAGATAGGAGTGAACTGAGGAGTGATGAAGATGACTGGAGATGGTTGGAGGAGAGGTCAGAGAGGCAGAGATGGGGTGGAATGCATGGATATGACAACCCTCCAGACCACTTCAAATGTCCTCTGGAGATATCTCTGTGCATACATTTTTTTTAAAATTCCATTTCTGTCCCTTGCAGGGTACACACCCTATGTAGGACATTACTAACTAGGTAGGGAGGGGCACCAGGCCCTATCCCAGTAGATACTTGAGCACATGGAATTGTTACAATTCATTCTATATCAGGTACTCTTTTCCCTTTTTCCTACTCACCTGAATACAAGGACCTACTCTAACCACACATCTGCATCTCCTTGCCTAGCTCACCTGGATGACTGGTCATTCACATCATCCTCTCTTCTCCAATGACCAAAAGTACCCTTTATCCTAGTTTATTCCTTTACTTAGCTAACACATAGATGTTCCTATAACTTCACTGATTCCATTCCTCTGATTCCTCATTTCCTCATTCATCTCTCAACTCACTTTAACTCAGATCTTATCAATGACTCATTGATCTCTCTGACTCATTCTTCTTGACTCATCACTTCCTTTGACCTTATCTTTGACTCATCTTCATTCATCATAGACTATTACTCATCCTCTTGGTTATCATCACTTATCTCTAACTCACACCTCTTATTCTTAGATTCCCATCTTCTCATTGACTCATTCCTCTTAGTCATTTGTCTTCTATGCCTACCCTTAACTTGGTCCACTCTCTGTAGCTATATAAACCATAGCTCCATACCCTGTAACCTTAACCTAGATCTCCCTTCTATCTCACATAGTTCTTCTTTATAAGGTTCCTTTGAACCTCCAAATCCTCCAAGTCATTGTTCCACTTTTGAGCGAACATTAAATCCACTGACTTCCTTAATTGTGACCTTGTCCTTCACCTTCACCAATGTTGTTCTCATTCATGAACCCATTGAACCTTTGATCCTGGGTGTTATACCAGTTCCCAGGAGCTCCTTGACACTCCAAGACACCCATAGCTTTGGGAGGACAATTCTGAAGGGCTGCTCCTGACCTTGCCTTGGTCAAATGTAACAGGAACTACTTTATCTCAAACTTTCTAAGAGCCAAATATGCAGGGGGCATCAACTGCCTGCTGAAGCTAAGCTACTAGGGTAGATAGATGAGGAGTGTTGGTTAACCTGTCAAAGGAAGAGCTTAGATGGTGTTGCAGTGTATACTAGAAATAGTGACTGAAGGATGTTGTAGGCTAAGGGAAATAGGATGAGGGCAGTAGGGAAGGAGATGCAATAACTAGGGGCAGTGGTAACTCACTTTGCCTTTTGTGGAAGCCTGGGCTGGAGGATAGTGGTCAGTTAACTTGACCTTCTTTGAGGATTTAGGGGAAGGGGATCTTCCAGCCTGAGGTTCACCCTGCTTGCTTGAAGAGGCCAGGGATGGTGGGGGAAGTGATTTGGCTAGTTTGGTTTGGAATACCACTAATTTCTCATTTGATTCCTCCTCTTCCTCCTCCCCCTCATCATATTCCATCTCTACCTCATGCTCAATGGGGAGATTCCACTGGCCATAGGTGTTGAAGAGCAGATTAGCTATGACTATCTGTTGTTTGATGGATAGGTTGGAGCAAATATAGTTTAAGATGAAGATGAGGTGGTTTTGAATAGAAATGAACTTGATAAGAGTATATGCTGAGAGAAGTTGGGTAGAGAATGGGGAGTCAACTGACTTCTGTGCCTGGGTGCTGGCCTGTGGCTTGGCAAGGGGGGTGGTGGCTGTGGAGGCTCATGCATGGGGTTAAAGAAAGGCTACCATGTTACTCTGGTAGATTTGAAGAATGGGTGTGGGAACTTTCCCTTCCTGCTTTGTAGTCAGTAAAAGATAAGCTCTGAAGGAATGGAAGACATCTACTAGCCATCCAATGGCCTTTGGGGAGCCCTTGGAGCAGGATAGTGGGACTGTGGAGACCTTAAAGGATTCCCCTATACTAGGCCCAGCTTTAGTGGTCCAGGTCCAATTGGAGGGGTGATTATGCAGGTAATTTTGAATATAGAGGGGAGGGGCGGAGAGAATGAAACAGGCACAAAAAGTGCCTTTAGGAAAGGAGTGATGTTGTCTTCCTATATTGGAGAGGCAAATCATGCAAGGGACACTAGGATTGCACTTGTGCTGGGTGGGTTGGATGGATGCTTGTTTGGACATAGTGGTGGTTCAGGTCCAAGAAGGGTGATGTTAAACTCAGGTGATGTGCTCCAAGTAACTCCAGAATGTAATGTTATGTGGCACTGGTAGTATTCAACTGTATTCCTTCCTGGACTCTGGGAAGTACTCACAAAGAGACACAACATCCAAAGAGCAAGGGGACAAGGATGATCACATAAAGGAGCAAAATAGTGCATTGATTGAACATAGAACTAGCTAGAGAGTACAGGATGCTATCTAGCTAGTTCTTATAATACAGTTGAAGCAGAGAATGAATGCTAATAAACAGAGACAAAGAAGGACCTGCCACAACACTGACCAGTATGTCAAAGAAGGTTAGCTAAGCAAGAACACTGGAATTGAACCAGCAAAAAAAAGGACTTAGCAAACTGATGAGGAGATTGGAACACTCAATGTTGTAAGAGAAATGTTGTAGGAGGTTGAGTCCAAGAAAAAGACTAATTGAAGAAGAGAGGCATGATGAGGATATCCTCAGGATAAAGTACAGTAATGAAAGAGAAGAGGCTGGTATGGGCAAAGGGGAAAGTATGCTCATGTCAGAACAAAAGAAGGAAAAGACCAAGATGGAGACAAATAATCATAACATTACCCCCTTTGTATGCTTGTTGCCCTGGCACAAGCTCCTCAAGATCAGTCCACTCCATTGATGTCTCTGTTGGAAACCTCCTCCAGGAGATCAAGGTCCCTGATAGTACAACCATCAATGAGATGTTCAAGTTTGTTACAGTTACCATAGTGGCAGTGGAGGCAGTATCAGTCTCCATGACCCCAATGATTGCAGAAGGGACATTGGGAGTGGATGCAGGAGATGTGGAGATGTCTGGAGCTAGTGTAGTGAGCAGTAGGACTCAGTGAACTGGTGGTAGACAGTCACTGTGATGTATTACCTGTAGTGAGCAGTAGAACTACAGGATGTCAGAAAAGTGTAGACTAAGTAACATAGTAACTTACCTCAGTGAACTGGTGGTAGATAGTCACTGAGGTGTGTACAGAACATGGGAACAATATCTATGGCGCAATGTATAGCCACTAACCATTTGTAATCAACATAACTCCTACACTCCCCCTCAAACACAAGGATGTAGTCTGAGTTCTGAAGTGAAATGCTTTGCCTTTCCACTAGGTAGGGCTTTAGTAAGAGTATCTGTGACCATACTATTAGTAGGACAATAGAGAAAACAAATTTGTCCTTGTTCAACAGAGAAATGAATAAAATGGTAGTATATGTCAATGTGTCTCATATGAGCATGAAAACTACCATCTTGCATCAACATGATGGCTGCTTGGTTGTTGCCATACAGGATTGTTGGATGTTCAAGCAGGCAGAATATCTTGCCAATGAGATGTCAGAGCCAGATGGCTTCCTTTGCAGTGCAGTCTCAGGTGATCTTCATCCTGAGTAGCCAGTCAATTGGTTCTAGATTTGTAATCTGAAAGCATGACTGTATCTCGGCTTTGAATGCCTTGATAAGTTTGCTTGAGCTTCCTGTAATAGTACAGTTGTCAACATGTGATGCAAGGATTAAGATGTGAACACCTATAAGCACTATGAATATCCTCCAGTCAGCTTCCATCCACTTGAATCCTAATTTGCTGAGTTCTTTTGAAAGGCATTGGTACCACTTGAGTGTGCCTTGCTTTGAGCCATAGAGGGCTACTTGAAGCTTGGCAACAAGGTCACATCTATGCTTGTCAAAGCTGGGTGGTAGCTTCATGAATATGATTTTGTTGTTGTCAAGCTTTCTGTTGAGGAATGCACTGTGGAAATCAAATACATCAATATCCCAGTCCTAGTGTGCTGCAATGGCAAGGATGAGGCATATGGATATGAGGCATGCAATGGGAGCATAGGTGTTGTCATAGTTGATGCCATGTTGCTGCATGAAACTGCATGCAACAAGATGGGCCTTGTACTTGTCGACTTCACCAGCTGCATTCTTCTTTATCTTGAAGATCCATTTGCAGTGTACAATGTTTGTGTTCATTGGTTGTTCAACTACCTTCCAGGTGCATGCATCATCAAGGCTTCTCAGCTCTGCATTGATTGCCTCTTCCCATTTGTTCCAGTCGGGTCATCTCCTCACTTCCTCAATCATTGACGGTTCAAGTGCTTCAACCTCAGCACCATGGGTAACCATGGCATAAGCTGCATCATTGCCATTGAATTCCCACATGCCTGTGGCAGCATTCAGGTTCTCATTGATGGTATTGTGTTCTTCTTCATGTTTTCCATGCTGACCCTCTCTGTTTTCTTCAACAGATTCTAGTCTCATGATTCCATCTGCAATGGCTTGGATACCATGTGGCAGTGATGGAGTAGCATTGTGTGCATCATGGATGCCCATACTGCTGTGTAATGCTTGTAGGTATGGTGATTCCTTGCGCTGATGATTTGATCTTTGTAGCTCAATCTGTGGGGCAGGAATCTTGAAGTTGTTGCTGAGATGGTCATTCTGAGGATGTTCTGGCTGTATAGGAGCTAGATCTGGATGAGGGTTGCATAGCTCAGAGAGGATGTGGAGGGGTTGGTGGTTGCTAACCATACACCATCTGGTTCCTTTGATTCCTCAGCTGTGTTTGCTTTCACTGATGACTTCCCTTTGTTGCCATTGCCAGTGTCTTTTGACTTCCCTCCTTTCAGCTTCCAGCCTTTTGGGGCTTGGTCTTCTTTGCCTCCACCTTCTTTCCAGCAATCTTTGTCTTGGTGACCATGTTGACCACAATTTCCACAATCACTGTTATAATGTTTCTTTTCCTTCTTCTTGTTTGAATCAGCAGATAGCACTACATTGTTGGCTGACTTCACTTTGGCTTTAGGGTCCTGCATGAGGATGTGATTGTACTCTTGGATGATGAGGTCAAAGAGTCAGTCTACTGAGATCTGTATGCTGTGGAAGGATATGTTGATAGAAATGGTTCCAATTAGGATATTGTATGAGTGAGGTAGGGCAGCTAGGACTGTGTTGAAGAGGTCCATGTCAGAGATGGGGTGTTCAACAGTAGTGAGTTCTTTGCATAGAGCAATGACTTTGTCAACAAATGCTCATGCATTGCCACTTTCTTTCAACTTCAGTTTGACTAATTGTCAATGTAGTTTGATACCAATAACAGGAGACTGGTTCTCAAACATGGCTTTGAGGGTATCATAATATTCCTTTGCAGTTTTAAGGCTCTGAAAGTGCATGTATAGCGATTCAGTTAGTGTCAATCTGATGATATGGCATGTAGTGGTGTTATGGGTATCCCATGTATCCAGGTCTTTTTCATATTTTTCAACTTTATCCTTCTTGTCTTGGGTGGTTGGTATCCATGCTGGTGACTTTCCAATTCTTGGGTCTATTGGCTGCAGCTTTGTGCCTTCAATATGGCCATATACCTTTTGAGCTTTGAGTGCCATGCAAAGGTGAGCTTTCCAGATGATCCATTCCTTTCCAGTTGTGCCAAGCTTAGGATGTACTAGAGGACTTCTGTCTATTCCTGCTAGGTATAGTTGTACTTTGTCTATACTGGACAGCAACTAAGAGAACTTCTGTCCATTCCTGCTAGTCAACATCCTAGCATTCCAATATCATTTTATCTGTCTCCATTTACACATTTTGTTCTTCTTTCAGGTCTCCCATTTCTGTATTCTGTTTTTTCATCTCTGTTTCTTTATTATTTTGACTCCAGTCATCTCTGTTATGACCTCTAATGCCTTTGTCTTCTACCATTTTGCTTTTCTCCAGCATTTTTCTCTGTCTGTCCTTTCCTTCACATCTCTTCAAAGAAACCATAAAATTAAAAAACCATCATGAAAGAGATCATAAAAATCAAGAAAAATCATAAAATCACTAAAAGAAAAAGAAAAAGTACCTTAATATATCTTTCTATTCCTTCTCCTTCTCCTCTGTTTTCTTCTTCACTATTTCCTCTGGTTGCTTTGTTTTTATTATTTCTCTTTACTTTCCCTTTGTCTTTGTCTCTGAATACTCTTTTATTTCTCTATACTTCTCCACTTGTACCTCCAGACCCCCTTTAGGGCTCACTATTCCTTTCTGTTCTCTTTTCCATTATATCCATTGGCCTAGACCTTAAGGGTTCAGCCCTAATGGGGGGCACTGTCATGCCCACTCCTCCAACACCTTCTCCAAGGCCTCCAGCCCTCCTCCAATCCTCTGTTTCTATTTCTTCAGTGTCCCTGTGATTCTGACCCTCCTCCAAAATTCTCCATTTCTCTTTGTCTCCATTTCTTGTTCTTTCTCTGTCTCTACCTCTACATGTATCTCTGCTATCTCTGATCCCATTTCCAGGATTCTTCATGTTTTTGTTGCCTCCACTCCTCTATCTCCTCTCTCCTTCATGTTCTCTGTTCCCTCCATTTCCTATGTGTTTACTTTGATTCACAAAAGATCAAAAAACAAAAGATAAAAAAAAAGACATTAAAAAAATAATAAAGACAAAAGAAAAAGAAATCAGAAATTAACTATGTACTGTACTTACTCCTCTGCCTCTGCTTCTCTGTCCTCTGTTCCATCTTCCTTCTCTTTTTCTTTCTTCTCCATTTGTACTACTACCTCTACTATCTCTCCTGGGCTCC
>JBBPKJ010001380.1:0-11109 GCA_038089195.1 Brasilioporus rufonigricans | reverse complement strand
AACCATCATTGTTAGCTTCTCTAGCTCCAATACAATATCAGCTCTACTGTCTACTAGCATGTAATATGAGGTGTGGTTATTTCCAAAAAGCTTTGTATTGGTTAGAACAGTGTTTACAGTGATGTATGCTAGTGATACAGTAATTGAGAACACTGGGATGAAAGATTTAACAGCAAATTGACCCTATCTCAAACAAGACATCAATTTATTGAATTTCTTGACAAAAGTGGGTTCTATGATGGTAGGTGTGGGAAAAGTGATGGTATTTTGGTCTGTTTGTACCATTTCATACTTGTTATATGTTATATGATCAAATTCATGTGGAATAGATTGCAGCAATATATTGGTTTCATACTCATTTCAGTCAGCAACAAAACCATTGCAATGAGTTGCCTTGATTGATTGTGCAATATTTCCTTATTCAGTGGAAATTACCTAAGCAATGTATATATCAGCAGAAAGCCATTAACAATGGCTTTCTAATGATTACTAGGTTTATTGATCTAGCATCAATGGTTCACTAGATATGAATCCAACAATCAAAGTGTTGCATGTTACAGCTAACCCAGGTAGGGATAGACATAGCCTCCATTTATGATTACAGAGGATCGGAGGTTCTTCCTTTGGTCTAGTTCAAAAGGACATCAACAATAATAAACCTTTGTAAGGTTTCAAGGAGTGCTCACTCAAAAGTAGAGCAGAGTCTTCTAGAGAAAAGAATATGGGATTCTGAAGAAGACTAGTGTTACAGCTAGCCCAGGTAGGGATAGACATAGCCTCTGTTTGGTCTTCAGAGGGTCAGGGATTCATCCTTTGGTCTAGTACAAAGGATGTTGATTGTTGGTAAACCTTTGTAAGGTTTCTGGAGCACTCACTCAAAGTAGAGCAGAGTCTTCTAGAGAAAGGAATATGGGATTTCCAGAGGAGACTAGACTAAAGTACATGGTCAAGAGAGTGAGGTTTATATAAGTACAAGAATGATGCATTGGCCAAGTTAAGGGCAAGTATAGAATGGAATGGAATGTGATGGAAATCAGACAATTAGTAAAGAGATCTGACTAACAAGAATCCATGACTTGAACATGGGAAAGTAAGAGTTTAGTCAGCAAGGTTGAAGGTAATGAAGCAGAAACAAGAAAGTAAGTTGGAGATTGAAAGAAAGAATGAGTTGTAACATAACCCCCTTTGTATGATTGACCCCTAAGTCAATCTATTCTACAAGTCATGATTTGCTCTGCCTGGAGAGCCAGTCATGTTGACATAGGCAACATCATTGTAAGGATCATCTCCAGGAGACAGAGATTGAGGAGGAGAGAGAGGAGGTGGTTAGTGATGAGATATATAACTCCCTGTAGAAATGCAAGTGGTGTTATGTTTATAGGGATGGGGATAAGGAGGGGATGAGGATGAGTCTGAAGAGGCATTATGTGGGTTTCATCAAGCTGGACAGAGAGATTGCTTATGTCCTGGGGCCCATCATAGACAGATGGGGCATTGGTATGAGGAACATTCAACTTGAGTATGTCCTAGAAATCTGCAATGGAAGCAGGTGAACTGGTAAAGAGGGTGACTAGGAGGAAGAGGAGTGTGTCTTCCAGCCTCATGGAAAGCATATTTGGTACAAGTAAGAACTTGGAGTTCTTTGGGGTTTAAAGGGGATGAAGATGCAGATGGCATCAAGGATTGTTCAGGGATTGAGAGGTGAATGGGTGTGTTGTTTCTATGGTTTAGTTTGCGTAAGTAGCAATTGACATTGGCCATGAATTCTCTGAGTTCTAATTGATAGGTGAGAATGTCCAAGGCTCTGGTGAGTTCACTGTGAATGTTGTCAATGACAGTAGATAAGAATGCAATGGTGGGATCAGTAGACTGGATGTTTCCAATGTTCAATCATTGGACCTGGAGAAGGGCATGGTATAAGGCAAGTAGAGGGGATCCCATATCTAAATGGATGGCGATAGGTATGGTGAGGTGGGAATCGTTCATGATGGTTTGGATACAAGCAAGGTAGGATCTGTCAGAAAAGCCATCATGGATACAATGGGTGAGAGGCAGTATGTTGATGGAGAGAACAGGGTGGCTAGATGGTGAAGTTTCATCTAAGAGAACAGTTTCTGCAAGATAAACATTCCAACCAGTGGTGGCAGTGGTGGAAGATAGGGTAATAGAGAACTCAGTGGGGGAAAGGCGAGAGGAGGAAGTATGGCTGGAGGCCATATCGTTCAGTGAAGTTTAAAGGAAGAATCATGAAGAAAGATGTACAAAGAGAAGAGCAAATCTGACAGAAAAACAAGATAGAAAGAAAGAAAAAGAAAGGGCAATGAGGAGGATTTTGTTCATTTTGTTTCATTGCATTTGAGGGGGCACTCACTTAGAGGCACCACTTCTTGAAGGTTTGTGAGGAGGGAAGATTTTGAGGAGTTATTTCTTATAATCTTGAAGGGCAGACTTTGAATGTTTCAGGTTGGACTTTGGTTCCCAGAAGTTGTCGGTGGTGGAGTATCCTTTCCATCAGATCAGGAGGCAGAAGCCTATCGGGGTTTTCCAATGTTTCAGGATGCATTCTACTTCGAACTCTTCATTTCTATCTATTAGTTCCAATGGCAGTTGAGGGAAGTTCTTTCTATGGATCAGGTTTTCTTTATATGGGATTAGCAAGAAAGTGTAGAAGACAGGATGTATTTTTTCCCAAGAAGTAGGTAGTTGGAGTTGATAGGAAACAGGAGATAGTACTTTTGTAATTGAAAACAGGCCTTCTTGTTTGGATGTGAACTTTGGATTTACAATGTTTCTTTTCAGGTTTCTGGCTTCAAGCCAGACTTTCTGTCCCTTAGTAAAAGGAACGAATTTCTTCTGATTTCTGGCTGTCATAGTTTGTCTAGAAAGTTCATGGGCAGCAAGGGCTTTGCTTCTGGATGCAAGGAGTTCTTTGATATGGGTATTGGTGGCAGGTACATTAGAGGTTTGGAAGATTGAAGGAAGGGCTCAGGGTTCATAGCTCATCATGAGAAAGAACAGGGATTTGCCAGTGATGGAATGAGGATGGTGATTGTAAGTAAATTCTGCCATAGGGATTTGTTCAGACCAAGTTGTCAAGTTAGATCCATAGAATATCCAAAGGTAAGTTTCTACTTCTTGATTTACACATTTGATTTCCCTGTCTGTTTGAGGGTGATATGTGGTGGAGAGGGCAAGGTCATAGTTAAGGAGATTTCCTAGGGCTTTGGTGAAGGCAAAGGTGAATTGTGGACTGTGATCTGAGATAATTTTATCATAGAGTCTGAATCTGAAGAAGACTTTGTGGTAAAAGAGAAGGGCAATCCCTTCAGTGGTGGTGGTTTTCTTGGTAGGGCAAAGAATTACCCCCTTTGTATGGCCATGGTCCACCATGACCAAAAGAGAATTGAAGCCAGAGGATACAGGGAGATCGGTGATAAGGTCACAGGAGAGTTGCTTAAATGGAAAGGTCATGGAAGACAGAATTGGGGTCAGCAGAGGGCAAGTTGGATCAGTGTTGACCTTGTTTTGCTGGCAGATGGTGCAGCCTTTGATGTATTTTGTGACATAGAACATGAGTCCAGGCCACCAAAACTCAGCAGCTACTAGGGCCCAAGTTTTTAGAATTCCAGGGTGTCCAGTAGTTTCATGGTCATGACAGCATTGGAGGATGGTGCAATGGAGTTCGTCATTGGGAGGTACATAGACCTGACCCTTGTAGGTAAGGATGTTGTCGAGTAGTTGCCAGTCAGATAATCACGATTTCAGGGAGGCAGGTAATTCATTGATGTCTTGGAGCTTTTTAAGGAGTAAGGGGTTGTCTTTGGAATGTTTGGAGATCAGAGTTTTCAGGGTAGAGTCGATAAGTTGGACAAACAGAGAGGAAGGAAGGAGAGTAGTCTCAGAGTCAGTGTCAGAAGGAAACAGATCAGATCATCAGGAGAGGGCATTGGGTCCAGAAAGAAGTTTTCTGGGGACATGGATTAACTTTAGATCAAAGTCTGAGAGGTCAAGAAGCCATTGGGCCTGTCATCAATCTAGGTGTTGGGGTTTATGGAAGTAGATACTTACAAGAAATGGGTCAAAGATGCCAAGAAGTTCACTGAACATCTTGAAATGGACAACAACATCCTGAAAGGAGATGACTGCTCCTTCCCTTCCTCCTCCTCTCAAACATGAACTAGAGACCCCAATACTATGGATATTGATGCCCTTAATCTCTCCCCTGTAGAAAAAGCTCACTGCTTGTGAGATTGCCTCTGTTTCATCTGCAAGAAGGCAGGCTGCTCCACTTGCAACCATCCCAACTGACAGAACCAACCTTGAGGTAGATGTTCCCCTCCCAGTACAACTCATTCCAGAATCCAGATGGTTGAAATGACTCAACCCTCTGAACTCACACAGTATGTGTGCAACCTGAAGGCAAAAGGGAAGGACCCCCAACAGATCTTACAAGTCCTTCATGCCTGCTTCAACAAAGCTGAAGAAGAAACAACTGAAGAACTCTGGTCTACCACTCTAGTTGATGAGGATTTTTTAATAGGAAGGATGCCTCAATGTCTCCCCTTCCACATGTTTTAGCTCCTGTATTACTAGCAGAATCCTCTGAGAGAACAATCCAAGTTCATTTGACCATCTCTCATGGAGCAAAAACCATTGACACCACTGTCCTAATTGACTGTGGGGCCACTGGAAATTTCATTGATCAAACCCTTGTCCAATGGCTGTCCCTATCAACTGGTCCCCAGACCAATAAAAGCATACAACATAGATGGAACAGAAAACCAATCTGGATCCATCAAGGCCAAAACCTCTGCCCACCTTTCCTTCCCAGACCACAAAGAAACCCTTGACCTAATGATCATAGGTTGTGGATGTTCCCAAGTAATCCTAGGAATGCCTTGGTTACGTTCTTGTAACCTGAAAATCAACTGGGCCTTGGAGACACTCTTCCTCCCTGATTCCTCTTGCCCTACTCAAAAAGCTTTCAACACTGTTCCCACCAGATACCTGATGCACTGGCTGGGAATTGACCCTGATAAGAAAACTACCTCTGGATTAAAGAAAAGAGAAGCTTGGCTAAAAGGGGAGTCCATTTGTAAAACAACCCTCTTCACCAAAATTGCTAGCCAGGCCAAGACTGACCAGAAACCCCTCCCCACCATTTTCTTCTCCTTTGCCAATGTCTTTGCAGAGAAGACCTACAATCTCCTCCCTCCCCCGTGTCCCTTTGACCACACCATTGAACTAAAGAACTCCTTCTCTCCTTGAGTTGCCAAGACCTACCCTCTTAACCCCCAGGAACAGGAGGCTTGCAAGATGTTCATTGAGGAATATCTGAAGACCAGTCACATCATTCCCTCTAAATCTCCACAAGCATCCCCATTTTTCTTCATCCCAAAGAAGGATGGCTCCCTTTGTCCTTGTCAAGACTATTGCTATCTAAATGAACACACAGTCAAGAATGCCTACCCCCTACCCCTCATCTCTGACCTTGTTGACAAACTGAGAAACTTGACTCTCTTCACTAAGTTTGATGTCCAATGGTGCTATAACAATATCTGCATCTGCCCAGAAGACACTTGGAAGGCAGCCTTTATCACCCCCCTAGGATTATTTGAGCCTACAGTCATGTTCTTTGGACTTTGCAACATACCAGCAATGTTCCAAGTGTTTATAAATCATTCCTTCTGTGACCTCATAGCTGAAGGATGGCTGGTAATCTACATGGATGACATCCTTATCCACTCCTCTGACCTACCTACCCATCACAATTGCACCAACAAAGTCCTGGAATGTCTTTGTGACCTTCACCTCTCCCTGAAACTTTCCAAATGTACCTTTGATGCCCCAGAGGTAGAGTACCTCAGAATGATTGTTGGCAGTGGTAATGCCAAGATGGACCCTGTCAAACTCTCTGCCATCACAAAATGGAACCCCCTCTCCAATGTAAAAGATGTCTGCTCCTTCATAGGTTTCTGTAATTTCTATCACAAATTTATCTCCAATTTCTCCAACATTGCAGCTCCTCTCCACCTTTTGACCACTGCCAAACAACCCTGGTTATGGGGACCCAACCAGGAATCAGCCTTCTATTCCCTCCAACAGATCTTCACTGCAGCCCCTGTCCTTCTCCTCCCTGATGTCTTCAAACCATTCACCCTTATGTCTTATGCTTCCCTCACAGTGGTGGGTGCTGTACTGATGCAGCCAGACACCAATGGTGACCTCCACCTGTGCATACTTCTCTAAAACATTAGGTTCAGCAGAACAGAATTATGATATCTATGATCATAAACTCCTTGCCACTATCCTTGCCCTTGATGAATGGTGCCACTATCTACAAGGTATAGGTCACCCCATCACCATAATCACTGACCACAAAAACTTATCCTACATGCATGCCCCCCAGAAACTATCCTGCTGACAGGCACACTGGAGTATCTTCCTCCAAGACTTTAACATCATCTGGGATGTTACCCCAGGCTCCAAGATGGCCCCTGCAGACACCCTATCCCACAAGGACAGCATAGATACCTCCCTCGACAACACTGAATCTGCTATCCTTTCTGACCATATGGTTATTCATGCCCTTGATGTCTCCCTCCAATCCAAACTTGCCTGCTCCTCCTTCTCTGACCCCTTTGTCAAAAGAGCCCTTGAAGCAGCTGCCAATAACTCTCCATTATTCCATAACTCCCTCCCAACTGACTGGCTCTATAATGGGCAGAACTTATACTTTAAGGGTCATCTATACATTCCTGAACCCACCCACCAGAGCCTTGTCTCCTTGTTGCACTCCCTGCCTGCTGGGGGACATGAAGGTATCTTTTGCACTCAACAATGTCTCCAACATGATTACTGGTGGCCCAGCATGGGCACCTATATACACAGATATGTCTCTGGCTGTGCTGTTTGCCAGGCTAACAAGGTGAACACCCACCCCTCTGTCCTCCCTTTGTTGCCTCTCCCTTCCTTCTCTACCTGCCCCTTCCAACAAATCTCTATGGACCTAGTCTCTGGCCTCCCCACTGTTTGGGGTTTCAATTCTGTGTTGGTCATGGTTGACCATGGTCTTATGAAGGGAGTAATTTTCCTCCCTTGCTCTAAATCTGTTGATGCAGCTGGCATAGCCAATCTTTTTTTAAAATCTGTATTCCCTTGCTTTGGCCTACATAACATCTGCATCTCTGAGAGGCCCCAAATTCACCTCTGCATTCACCAGAGAACTTGCTCACATCCTCTCCTATGATGTAAAGCTCTCCTCAGCCTACCACCCTCAAACGGATGGAGAGACTGAACATGTCAACCAAGAATTAGAAACTTACCTTTGCATCTTCTGCCAAGGAAGACCACATCAGTGGGTAGATCTCCTCCCTATGGCCAAATTCTCCCACAACTCTGCCATCCACTCCTCCATCCACCAATTGCCATTCCATCTCATGATGGGTTATCACCCCCACTCTTACCCACCCCTAGGAAAGACCTTCCTCCCAGTCCTAGAAACCCACTTATCCATCATCTCCAAGGTATGAGATGAAGCACTGGCTGCCCATCAAAAGACCCAACAGCTGATGAAGGAATGCATCACTTCCACCTTCCATCCCTGGAAAGTCAGTGATAAAGTTTGGTTGGAAGCCACTAATCTCTGATTTCCCTCCCCATCAAAGAAGTTGCTCCCAAAAAGAGTAGGGCCATTTGAAATCACTCAAGTCCTCTTCAACCTTGCCTTCTGCCTCAAACTCCCCCATTCCTGGAAATATCATGACACTTTTCATGCATCCAAGCTCTCCTCTTATTGAACCACCCCAGCACATGGACCAAATTTCCCCTCCCCATCCCCTGATATAATCAATGACGAAGAGCAATACAAAGTTGAGGCCATCATTGCCCATCGTGGAATAGGAAAATGATGGAAATACCTCATCAAATGGCAAGGTTACACCCCATCTGAAAATACATGGGAACCTGAAGCAAACCTTACCAATGTCCAAGAACTATTAGATGAGTACAAGCTGTCCCTGAACATCTAATGGACCACTTTTCCACCATCTTCTGGATTAGATTCACCTTTATCTGCACTGCCCTCCTCTTTATCTCCTCAGCCCTCCTTGTCACCCATCACCATTCCTACCCACACCACCACCCCATCTCCTGGATGTCCCAACCCATCCCCATTGTCGCCCTCCACCAAGTGTGACCAAACCTACTCCCCCTTGTCCATCATTGAGCCCTTTTTGCTGCCATCCTGGACAATGCCCCTACTGTATATATATTGGAACAGATGTCTACTTATTCTCATAACATCCCTCTCCTTACTGCTGTTTGTTACAATTTTCCTTGTCCACCATGACACATTCATCATTTCCTTCTGTCATAACCATGCATTTCCTTTTGCCTACACTTCCTACGACTCCTTCCTGGTCGTATTCTACGCGGACAATGTTCTCTTAACTCCTCTCTTCTGATTGCCCAGTATTTAGATTAATTCTCCTACAACGTTCTCTCACATGTTGTGTGTTCTGATCTTACCATAGTCACCAAGCCTTTACCTTTGTTGGTTCGAGTCCAACGTTCCGGCTTGATTGACTGACTTCTTTTCAATAACTTGGTCTGTGCAGTGATTGATCATTGTTTGTTCCTCTTGTCTCTCCACTCTAAATAATACTATAAAAGACCATAGAACCGTTTCCATGTACTCTAGCTAGTTCTATGCTGAATCAATGCACTACTTTGCTCATCTTGTGATAATCGCCCTATCCCTATTCTCTGGACATTGAGTCTCTTCATGAGTACCTCCCAGGGTTTAGAAAGAGTAAGTCTTGAGTATAAGGAGCACTCTTAATGTTACACTGTTCAACTTTACCACCATGCTCAAGGACTTCTTAACCTTCATATCAACCTTTGCCCAGATAATTTACCTCTTTGTTACTTGGGTCCTCTGACCCTAGGACTATCTGCCACCCTTACTGCAGCTTTGGACCTTTTATTTGAACTGGACTTTGAACAATACATCTCTCAAATACCTCCTACCACCCTCTTTCATCTATTCTCCCCCATCTTCCTCTCCATGACCCCCAGAGAACATGCTCACTCTCTTGGATGAAATCTACCCCAAGTCTTACCCCCTCACTCACCATCTCCTTCACCTTTTCCCATCATCACCAAAGTCCTCCTATCCCTTGCTGATCATCTCCACACCCCCCCTCTTGATGAAGGCCAAACCTCCATTTGTCCCCCCAACATCCCCTCCAAGGATAACCCTCTTTTTCAGGAAATTCATTGGCATACCCAGCATGGACTCATCCTGTCCTCTCCGTTTCAGACCCTTCCATCAAGCCACTTCTCTCCCAGATCTCCTGAACATCCTCAAGGGGGCTGCTTCCACTGCAGATGTCCTGGTCATTGAAAACAAGACTGTATGGCCTACTCCTGCCCCCACTGTCACTGCCCAGCCCCTAGGCATCTCCCCTTCTCCTGTATTTGAAAGCAATGTAAGATCTGCCTTTGGTGGGGCCATGGAGATCATCACTGCCCCCACAGACAATGTGGTATCTGTAATAACCTTGGGCACATCACTGACAATTGCCATGGCAGGAATGATGATGACGATGATGTTGTCTCCACTGGTGATGTTGATGGACCAGACAGAGTTTAGAAATCTCAAACCAGGGTTTCAAGCTTATGAAGGGGGTAATGTTACAGCTATCCATTTTCATTCCAGCCTCTTCCTTGTTACCTTCCATCAGGAGTACTCTTTTCCTTTTGCCTTTACTTCTTTCTTCCATTTCCTCATTGCCTTCTATCCTGATGACATTATGATCTACTCTTTCCAATAGCTACCCCTTTGGACCACCTTCTCCTACAGTGTTTCTCTTATAACACTGCATCTTCTGATCTCCCCACTTGTTACTAAGCATCTTGTCTTACTGGTTCAATTCCAGTGTTCCCACTTAGCTAACCTCATTTGTCACCTTGGTCAGTGCAGTGGCAGGTCCTCATTACTCTTGTTTACCCTCCACTTCATCTCTGCTTCAACTGTACAATAAGAACCCCTGGAGTTGCACCCTGTATCCTTAGCTAGTTCTATGCAATCTAAGCACACTACTTTGCTCTCCCTGTATAGTCCCCATTGTGTCCTTGTCCTCCAGACATTGTATCTCTTCATGAGTACCTTTTGGCATTCAAGTAGTATTGCCTCAGGCATAGAAGTGCTCTTCAATGTTACAGCATGCTGCTATTGAGTGACAGCAAACTACATACAGTCAGCTCAAGTAGGTAACAACTATGGTATGAGAAAGCTCACCTCAGTCACATGTGTTACAACAGACTGAGGAGTTCTATACTGAACAGTATAAACTATATATGAAAAACACTACTGTGCCCAACAAGGGGTAAAGGGTCACAAGTAAGGGCTATCACAGGTGAATAGAAAGTCCATATGAGTTGTAGGTACACAGGCACTGTGGCACATTGGCCCATGCAGGCACTGGTCCTTAACAACATGGATTGCAATCATGGCTGTGCATGTGCTTGCCAATTCCAACAACACATTCCCCAGTCAGGGACTGGACAAATTTTGTGTAGAAAGGCAGGCCAGCAATAGCATACAGAATCTTCTTAAAGTAGCTATATGTAGCTGGTGAGACTGACCACTAGAAAATAGAAAGCACTCATTGGGTGATTGTATCATGGGATCATTGAAAGCATTCTCCAACATGCTGTGTTGTGAGGCCAGTGGTACAGATATAGAGGAATATAGCAACTTGTTCTTCCAATGTGACATAGTGTGAATCAGAGAGTCCAATTGAGCAAAGTTCATCAACTAATAACAAGAATGCATCCCAGTGCAGTCCAAGCTCACATTTGATGTGCTCTGGATGACCACAGATGAGCTCTAGAACCCACTGGTGGCCAGAAAGCGCAGATGTATGATATGGTGTGCAAGGCAGAGCAGTAATTCCATGTAAGACATTGAGAAGTGTGATCACAAGGACATGGATTAGCTTGACTATGTGTATGACTAGCTGTCTTTGCTTATTGAAGTCACTGTGGCAGCGAGGTATCGAGGTCATCGACGAAAGTATATTATCATTGCAGGCTTTATCGTAG
>JBBPKJ010001379.1:0-11119 GCA_038089195.1 Brasilioporus rufonigricans | reverse complement strand
AGCAGATCCACCAACTAGTGGTGTTGATCAAGTTGCTTCAAAGCATGGTCCAGACCAGCTTCAAGCTCCAGAATGATATGCTGGGTGGCCTGGTCCAGCTCAAGGCCAAGGAGGTTTACAGAGGGAAGGAGGTGGAGGTGGAAAAGTTGGACAACATGAATGAGGCAGAGGAAATGGAGGTGGCAGAAGCAGTGGAGGAGGTTGCAGAGTTGGGAGGGGAGGTGACAGAAAATGCATGGAGGGGTCTGGGAAAGGAACTGAGGCTGCTGGTGGAGCAGCAAGTAGAGGAGTTGGAGGAGACCAGAGAAGTGGAGATCAAGGAGGATGATGTGAAGGTGTGAAGAGAACTGTTACTGCCTCTTGTATGTGAGGGAAAATTTGTGAATAATCAAGTTTTTGGATCAAGCAGAGTAAAGTCTGGGTGTTACATTCGGACCTGGTAGGTCCTTAGGTAGTCCTGGATGGTTACCTTGTGGATGGCCTATAACCCAATGAAGAGCTTTAGGGCTTGACTAGGACTTGGACTTGGACTGAGGCTGTGGTGAAAGGACTTGATACCACTTAGCTAGGATGGTGACTAAGGCTGAGATTGCAAGGGCTAGATATCTGAGTGTGAATCTGGGGATGTCCAGGGAGGTACAAGATGAGGACTAAGACTACAGGTGCTAGGGTTTATATAGGCTAAGTAAAGTGCATGGACCAAGTGTAGGGCCAGCTGAGAAGCATGGGTGAGTCAGAGATAACAAGGATCAGGAGCAAGGGAAGCAAGGACAAGGATCAAAGAAGCAAGGAAGCAGAGAGCCACAAGAAGATCAGAAGACTGTGACTAGGAAGCATGGGCAGAGATTAAACAAGCAAGGCAAAGAAGATCCAATTGGGGACATGAGGCAAGGGCTTAGCTAAGGGTTAGCCAAGTATTGTGGGAACTAAGACAAGGCAAGGCAAGAAAAAGAATCATAACACTGGGCTTGTCTGGATACTGGAGATGGAAGTTCTCAACAAGTTCAGAGGTGTGACTAAGTTCTATGGCTAGAAGCCAAGAGGTTTCTTTGTCAGTACCTTCATAGCCAGACCATCATACCAAGTATAACAACTTGCAATTCCAGCATCTCTGATCTATCTTAGAGTTGAGGATTTCAAAGATTTTGTACTCTAGTTCTCTGTTGATTTTGACTGGAGGCAGAGGTGGCTGAATGTGGTTCAGAATTGTGTTGGGGACAGCTGGTTCTAATTGAGATATATGGAAGATAGGATGGATGGATTGCATATTTTCAAGGAGACAGAGGGTGAAGGAGAGTGAGCCTGCTTGAGCAATGATAGGGTACAGACCAAGGTTCTTCTCAGAGAGTTTCTTGGAAGGTCAGGCAGAGTGGAAATACTTGGCTTTGACAAATACCTGGTCACTGATCTTCAGATACAGTGCCAGAGTTCATTTAGCATCTGCTGGTCCTTGGTATTGTTTCTGGGCAGAGGCTATCTCTTCACAGAGGAATTGGTGGAGGGAATCAAGGTCTATGGAGTATTCTTAGGCTTGGGCAGAGGTGAGATCATGTTCAGGGTGAATGGCAAGATTGGGGTAGTAACCCTTATTGGCAAAGAATAGGAAGAGACCAGTGGTAGCATTTGGGGCATTGTTGTACACAAACTCCACAAGTAGATGGAGTTTGGACCAGTTATCTTGCCAGTAGTTACAGTAGATCCAGAGGTACTGTCCCAGGGTCTGGTTCATACGCTCAGTTTGGCCATCACCTTCAGGATGATAGCCAGAGGTGAAGTGAAGTCAGATGTTGAGAGCTTTCCCAAGAGACCAGAAGAAATGGGAGATGAACTGTGAACCCTGATCAGAGGTAATGTGGGAAGGAACTCTGTGCTTGAAGAAGACATGGAGTAGGAAGAGCTTGGCCAACTCCAGAGAGGTTACCTTGTCATCTGTTGGGATGAAGATGCATTGCTTGGACAGACAATCAATGACAACTAGGATAGCAGTGTGTCTGGAGGAGGTAGGGAGTTGTTCTATGAAGTCCATGAAGATGGAATTCCATGGCTTGTCAGGGATGGGAAGTTGTTTCAGAAGTCTGTAGGGCTTGTAATGAGGGACCTTGGCACAAGTTCAGGCTGTACAAGAGGAGACATACTCTTTGATGAAGGTACAAATGCCAGGCCAGGTGTATTTCTGTCAAATAAGCTCTAAAGTCCAGTTTTGTCTAAAATGTCTGGAGAGAGGGTGGTCATGCTTGTACCAGAGGACCCAGAGGCGAAGATAATCAGTGTCAGGAACATAGATATGATTATCTAGATGCAAGAAGCCTTCAGGATCTATCTTCCAGTGAGAGTCAGGAGGTTCAGATGTGGACAAGTGGACAGAAGCTATGTGATTGGATGGGAGTGTGGAAAGGATGTTGTTATGAAGGGTCTTGAGATCAAACAGGAAGGCAGCACAGAGTACTGGAGATGCAAGGTAGGTAGCCCAGAGGGATGTGATTAGCTGCTCCTGAGCAAATATGGGTCAGAAATTGTGTGGATTAATATGAGCATAGACCCTATCCCCCTCTTTGAGATAGATGTCCCATCATCTAGTGAGTGCATCAGGCTTGGTGTCATATCCATCATTCCAACCTCCATTATGCCTCCTCTGGCCATCTCCACCCACCTCCGCACCCTCTGTCCATTACCTGCATCACTCCTTGGAGTTCCATTCTGGAGCTTGTTCTCCGCTCAGACCCTTATCTGCATATGTACATCCTTGTTCTCTGACCCTTAACCATTCCTTGGTAGCTTACTTGACAGCTCCCTACCCCTCTGCCATATTGCTTATTCCATCCCTGTAGTTACTTCATGTTCTTGTTCCATTTCTGTTCTCCATACCTTACTCTGTTTGTATTTAAGGACATCTCCTGTATCCATTCCTGTAGCTCAAATATCGACTCTGACACACTCCTGTTCATGTCTGGCATTCCTTTGTCCACTCCTCCTTCTGTCAGAGCTCTGTCCCTCTGAAATACAAGGACACGGGCCTGCTCAAGGGCGTGACACATAAGTCCTGCACTGACATCCTCACTGTATTCCCCTAACTCCAACACCTCTGCTCTGGACTTTGCAGCCACCTCTGTCAACTTTCCCGTGATGTCCACTTAAAGCCCCTCAAACTCTGGCCAGACTTGGACTGGAGTTCCCAGTCTTAACACTTGGCATTTAAATGACCAGGGCAGAAATGGATGACAATATTGAACTGGGAAAGGAACTCTGACCACTGGGCTTGTTGGCAGGTCAGGAGCTTAGTAGTGGAGAAGTATTTCAGATTCTTGTGGTCAGTGACAACATTGATAGGCATACCAGAACCTTCAAGGTAATGCTGCCAAGACCAGAAGGACTCATGAAAGGCTAGCAATTCCTTATCATTGGTGTCATAATTGAGCTTCAGAGCAGTAAGAGTCTGGGAATAGAAGGCTACTGGCTGGACCTCCTCATCTAGGGACTGGAGGGAAAGGATACCAGTGATTGCATAATTGGAGGCATCAGTCTCAATGATTAGTGGAGCATCAGGAATCCAATTGGTGAGGATTGGAGCAGAGGTGAATGCCTCTTTCAGGCACCAGAAGGCAGAATGACAGGAGTTGTTGAAGTCCCAGGGAATACCCTTGTGGGTAAGTGTCATATTCCATCCCTTTGACACCATAGTGCCTTCCTCCAGCCAACTCCAGCCAACTCCAGCCACTCCTCATCCCTTTTACCCCTCGGAGTTCCATCCCGGAGTTTGCCCTCCGGCGCAGACCTGTTTGGGAGCACCCGGACCCTTATCTCTTTTTGTATGTTGCTGTTCTTTTGACCCTTATCCATTCCTCATGAGCCTGTTTGACATATGTGATCCTTCTGCTTACTTTTGTATTGCCCTTGTTCTACTTTCGTACCTCCATACCTTACTCTGATGGTATTTAAGGACCTCCTGCACTTTCCTGTAACTTTAGTATGAATATCAACAAAGTCTCTCCTCCTCTCCTCATCCAACTCTGCTCACCTCCCTACTCACTTCCTCTGCTCCTGGTAGCACCTCCTACCTGAAACCTCTGCTCCGACCTCTGATCTCCATTAGAGGATGGACCTATGCAAGGGTGCGACACATAAGTCCTGTGCCAAGTCCTCGCTCCTAAGTCCCCCTCTGCTCCTCTGCTTGGACCTCTGGTCCACCTCTGTGTTTACTTCCCTTTTAGCCTATGAACTCCGGCCAAACTTGGACCAGAGATACCAGACTTGACAGTAAGACAGGTGAGTGGGATAACAAGACTGGAATAATCATGAATAAAACAGTGATAGAAATTGGTGAAACTGAGGAAGAATTGAATATCCTGGACTTTCTGGGGCTCCAGCCAATCAAGGATGTTGTTAGACATGGTAAGCCTGGTGGGTGAAAGTTGATATCCAAGATACTCTGTGGAGTTGGTATGGAATTTGCATTTCTCTGGCTTAGCATAAAGGCTGTGCTTTCAGATTCATCAGAGGACTTTGCAGACATGCTCCTTATGAGATGCTTTATTGGTGGAGAAGATTAGGATATTATTCAAATAGATGATCACAGAGATATCAAGGAGATCAGCAAAGATAGAGTTGAGAAACTGCTGAAAAGCTGCAGGCTCATTGGTCAGTCCAAATGGCATGACAAGCCACTTGTATGAACCATAGCATGTCCAGAAGGAGATTTTCCATTTGTTGCCATTGGTGATATGGACCAAGTGGTACACATGGTGGAGGTCAAGTCTGGTGTAGATTTGTGTGCAGCTTGGAGCATCAAGGAGGTTGGAGATATGGAGAAGGTGGTAGCAGTCTTTCTTTGTGATCCTGTTGAGTCCTTGGAAGTCTACACACAGGCAAAGTAAACCATCTTTCTTATGAATGAAAAGGATGGGGGCTGCATGAGCAGAGGATGATGGACAGATGAATCCCATGGCTAGGTGTTGATCAAGGAAGGTTCAGAGGGACTCAATCTTGGAGGATGAAAGGAAGTAAGTGGTGTCTATGGGAGGTGAAGTGCCTTCTTCCAGGTCAATTTTAAGGTCGAAATTGCAATGTGGGGCAAGGGTGGAATCTTTGCTTTTGCTAAAGATGTCTGTGAAATCATGGTATTCTGGAAGAACACCAGAGAGGTTGACTGGATCAGGTAGGAATGTGGCAGCAGAACAGAGTTCACTTTCTGGAAGGCAAATACACATGCTAAATTGCACAGAGTCTTCAAGATGGCAAGTGAGTGTGAAGGGCACTTACTATGGTCTTGAGGGCTTGGCCTTAATGGGAAGACACTGTCACATCCATGCATTCCGACCTCCATTATGCCTCTTCTGGCCATCTCTGGCCATCTCTGCACACTCAGCCCAACATCCACATCACCTCTCAGAGTTCCATTCCAGAGCTTGTCCTCTGCTCAGACCTATCTTGGCAGTGCCCAGACCTTTATCCATATATGTATATCCTTGTACTCTGGCCCTTGATCATTCCTTAATAGCTTACTTGACATTTCCAACCCTTCCACTTAGCTACTTACTTCATGTTCTTGTTTCCTTTCTGATCTCCATACCTTACTCTGATTGTATTTAAGAACATCTCCTGTATGCTATACCTCAGCACTAATATTGACTAAGACAATTCTCCTAACCTTGCTCAACTCCCTTTCATCTCCTGTTAGAACTCCACTCTGAAATACAAGGACACAGACCTGCTTAAGGGTGCAACACATAAGTCCTGTGCTGATGTCCTCACTATGTGCCCCTCCACTCCAACATCTTTGCTCTGGACATTGTGTCCACCTCCATCACCCAATCTCCTAAACTCTGCCATCAGTTCTTGGATCTCCAGTCAGACTTGGACTAGAGGATCTGGTCCTAACAGTATATTAGTGCTCCCTCTTGAGCAGGTCTCCATTTCTTATATTCTAATCTTCATTATTCATCTATTTAGACCCTCTAACCCCTCTAGCTCTTTCTGTCCTTCTTTCCTTTTAATCATGTCCTTCCACCCTGACCTCTGCAGTCATGAAGAGATGTTGAGATCTGCCTTTGGCAGTTCTTGCACCATTTCTGGCAAGTTCTGGAGCCTGTCTGCTAGGCCTGGTAACACCATCTCTTCCTCTTCCACTAACTGTTCCACCTCTGGCCTCCAGAGGAAGGAGGAACAATGGTAACAACTTGCCTCCCTCTAATCCCTTTAGTTCCTCTGTTCATGACAAAGACCACAACAACAACTTCAGTACAGCTCTGTTTGGAAGCACAGGCAATGTGCCTCTGGAATTCCAGGCCTTCACACAGCTCACTGATGCAATTAGTCAAATGTCCCAGCAGTCTGCATACTGCCAGAAGCACTCTGAGACTCCAAAAACCAAAGTCTGCAAGCCCAAACTCTTTGATGGACTCATCCTGAGAAAACTCCATTCCTTCATCGTCTAATGCAAACTAACCTTCCAGGCCAATCCAAGGTCCTTCCAAAAGGACTGGTCTAAGGTAATCTTTGCCCAATCATATCTCATGGACTCCACTCTGGAGTACTTTGAACCAGACTTGCTCAGAGATGAATCTCTGGAGCTCCACCCCCTCTGGATGTCTGATTGGACAGTTTTCCTCTATGAATTGCAATCTAATTTTGGACCCTATGATCTGGTCACAGACACAGAGACTTAGCTTGAGGATCTGTCGATACAGCCTACTGACCACATCTCTAGTTATATTGTTAAATGGAACTGCCTTGTGTCCCAAGTCCACAAGTGGGGCTCCAGTGCCCTTTGCCAGAGCTTCTACAATGGTATTCTGGACTGCATCAAAGATGAAATGTCTTATCTAGGCAAGCTGGACAACCTCTATGAACTCCATGTGCTTGCCCAGCAGATTGACCATTGATACTGGAAGCACTGGAAAGAAATCACCTGTGCCAGCCAGACCTCCAGTTCCACTTCCAGTCACTTTCAAGATCAGTCCAAGTCATCCCTTGGAACCCCTGACACTCCTCAACCCTCAACATCTGCCTCTGACCCCTTTGCACCTGAGGACTTCAAGTCCAATGGTGATTCCAAATCTTCTCCTACCAACTCCAGCCAGTCTGGACATAATGGTAATGGGCCCCCTTTGGGTCCTTCTTTTCATCCTTCCATTTCTTCTCCTGTTCTGATACTGGGAAACAATGGTAAGCTCCTTTCTGAGGAGCACCACCACCGGTTGATGAACAACCTCTGTCTTTTCTGCAGGCATCCTGGGCACTCCACCAACAAGTGTCCCAAGCCCACCTCCAGGGTTGCTAAGGCTCATGCAGCAGCTGCTACTCTGGTCACTCTGAGCTCAGGCTCAGGCTCATCCTGAGGCATTTCTTTTAATTACCTCTGTTTTGTTTTCTGGACCTGGGACTTGCATTGTCCTTGTCTGGGCTCCTTTCAGGGGCAACTCCAGATGCATCCACTCATTATGTTCTTTGTTTCTGCCTTTTGGTCCATTTTGGACCACCTCTGTTTTCAGACCTGGGTCTTGCATCATCCTTGTCTGGGCTTCCTTCTGGAAGCACTCCCAGATGCATCCATTCATTTATTCCTCTACTTCTGCTTCTGGTCCATTCCAGACCACCCTCTGTGTTTTTGTTTCCAGACCTGGGACTTGTGTTGCCCTTGTCTGGGCTCCATTCCAAAGCAATCCAGATGTATCCATTCTTTCCTTGTTTCAGTTTCCTTGGTCCCCTCCAGACCTTTTCTGTTTCACTCTGGACCTAGGAATTGTGTTGCCCTTGTCTGGGCTCCTCTTGGAGCACCCTCAGATGCATCTACTCTTTTCTCCATCTCAACTTTTGGTTCACTCTGGACCACCTCAATTCTTGTTCTGGACCTGGAATTGTGGTGCCCTTGTCCAGGCTCCTTCTGGAGCACTTCTGGATGCTCCCACTCTCCTTGCCTCCTTTCAATTCTTTTTCCTTCCATCTCTGTTCTCTCTGTACATCTCCATTACCTTTTTGTTGTCAGGACCATCATCTCCAATGGTCTCTGGTTCCCTCCAGACCACTCTGGTTTCCTTCTTCCCTGCTGGCAATCCACCTCTATGGCCTTCACATCAAACCTCTTTGGGTTCATTGATGTTTGTTTAGCTCTGGACTCTGTTTGCTTGCCATATAATGATCCGTTGATCAACTTGGTAATAAGTAGCAACATCTCATCTAATGCTCTTACAGATTGAATGCCAAATCTCTATACTCCAGGACTCCACCTGGAGACTCTAATCCTGGAAGTATACTTAGATTTGCCCAAGGTCTCAGACCTTCTAGGTTCAGTCTTGCAGACCTCCATTCTGGTTTTGTCCAGACATCCTTCCTGTGATAAGACTGACCAATGATTGTTCCTTTCAGCCTCTGCTGCCTTCACAAGCATCCCTTTGTTCATTCCCAACTTTGATATTTTGATTCTGGACACTTGCATCCTTTTCGTCTGTTTCTTCTTATCCATTTCCTCTGTTTTTATCCAGGTCACTTTCATTATGACCTCTGTTACCTTTGCTTTCCACCATTTTCCTTCTCTGGCATTTTTGTCCCTCCATTCTCCTTGAAGAAAAAAAAATCATAAACCATCATAAAAAGATCACTAAAAAATCAAAGAAAAAGAAAAATCAGAAAATATAAAAGAAAAACAACAGAAGAACATTACCTATACTTCCATTTCCTCTTTGTTTCCGTTTACTTCTCTCCATTCCCTCCCTCTGGCTCTGTTCCAGACCATCTGCTTTCTCTCCTCTGTTCTCTGTTATATCTCCGGGTGCCCCTCTAGGACTGCCATTTTGTCCTTCTTCATTACACCTGCACTGACCTAGGGCCTTGAGGACTTGGCCCTAATGGAGGGTACCACTATACCCACTCATCTGATGTCTCCTCCAAGGTCCCCCACACCTCCAACTTATCCTTCTTTTGCTTCTTCCCTTACCTCTGCACCTCCAACCTCAACTCCAGGGTACCCTGTCCCTCTGTCTCTCATTCTCCATTTCTTCTTACTACATCCTCTATTCTCTGTTCACCTCCATTTCATTCCACTCAAAAAGATCACATAAAAAGAAAAGACAAAAAATATTAAAAGATAATAAAAGAGAAACACCAAAGTCATTATATACTGTACTTACTTACTTCTCCATCTCCTCCACTCCTCCATCCTCCACTCCATTCTTATCCTCTGTCTCCTCTGCTCCCTCCTCTGTCTATATGTCCACTTCCCCTGTCTTCTTCTCTTTCCCCTTTCCTACCTCCAGTGTGTCCTCTGTCTGCACTACCCTTTTCTTTTCCTTCCTCCACCTCTTCTCCTCTGTCCACCCCTCCATTGATGTGGCAATGTGCTTGATCACCTCCACAATCTGGAGCAGCAGCAGGAGGTGCTAGTCAGGCACCTCCACTGCCACTGTGTCCTCCTCATCCTCCATGTTCCCACTCCTCCATGACAGACCCACCCATGAAATCTCCACCATGGGTCAGGCCCACTTTTTTTTCTCTCCTCTATGCAGCAATCCCTTCTTGCCCCTCTTGCATATCATGTGTGTGTGGTAACACTCCACACATGCAGACCCATTCATCCTGGATGTGCAGGGCACACACATGATTCTCTGCTCCAGGCACCACTTGCACAGGCCATCCACATACTCCTTCCTCTTACCCGTCACTTTGCTGCAACTGTGCTTCTCCTTGGAGTTGGTCAACTCTATGTAATTCTGTAAAACAATCTGTTAGTACTCCACACATATCCCATTTCAGACATACCTTGTCTGCCACATTCTCTCTCCTCTGCCTCTCCTTTTCCTCATGCCTCTGCCACTCTGCCTCCTTGCACTCCTTGCATTCCTGCTCCTCCCTCTTGCACCACTCACACATCTCCATCTTGCATTGCAACCTTATGGCTCACTTCCACTTGCTTTGTTCCTCCACTTGGGCGAGTGCCACCCAGAGCAACCAGACCTCTTTGTCTTCACTGGGAGGCAGTGTTGGTGACCTAGTCTCTTCATTGAACATGTTGGGGATGGTGGTGGTATGAGTTTAAGCCACTTGGACTCCAAGTCCCATCTTTTATACTCCAAGCTGAAATTTTTCAGACTCCACCTAGTAAGCAACCCACATCATTGTCATCCTTTTCCATTCATCCTCTCCACAGGGGCTTGACCACCTCCTCAGACTGATTGCAACCAGACATCTGCACTTACTATGGTCTTGAGGGCTTGGCCTTAATGGGAAGACACTGTCACATCCATGCATTCCAACCTCCATTATGCCTCTTCCAGCCATCTCCAGCCATCTCTGCACCCTCAGCCCAACATCCACATTACCCCTCAGAGTTCTGTCCCAGAGCTCGTCCTCCACTCAGACCTATCTTGGCAGTGCCCAGACCTTTACCCATATATGTATATCCTTGTACTCTGATCCTTGATCATTCCTTGGTAGCTTACTTGACATTTCCAACCCTTCCACTTAGCTACTTACTTCATGTTCTTGTTTCCTTTCTGATCTCCATACCTTACTCTGATTGTATTTAAGGACATCTCCTGTACACTATACCTCAGCACTAGTATTGACTAAGACAATCCTCCTAACCTCACTTGACTTCCTTTCATCTCCTGTCAGAACTCCACTCTGAAATACAAGGACATGGACCTGCTTAAGGGTGTGACACATAAGTCCTGCACCAATGTCCTTACTACATCTCCCTCTGCTCCAACACCTCTGCTCTGGACATCATGTCCACTTCCATCACCCAATCCCCTAAACTCTGCCATTGGTCCTCAGATCTCCAGTTGGACTTGGACCAGAGGATCTGGTCTTAACAAATAAGCACTATAGGAGGGGTCTTGCAGTCAGAAAAACATGGTAGACTGGAGGAGGTGGAGTCAGCTGGAGGCAGAGGGACTGAGGCTGCAGAGGTGAACTTGGAGCTGGCACAGGCTGCTCTGATGTCTACAACAAGATACTGCTAGAAGCTCAGTCAATCAATGGATTGTAGCAGGTAAGCCAGTTGTGTCCCAGGACAAGGAAACAGGATCCATCCAGCAAAGTGACATAAAATGTTGTTAGAGTGTTGTCACTGGTTTTGAAGTGGATGGAGAGATCAATGGCTTGGATAATGGTAGTGTTGGAGGTA